>JAZHYW010029639.1:0-64538 GCA_037355805.1 Ixodes ricinus
CTGAAATAAATTAAAGATAAGGGGTGTTTAGGAGGGCAAAACTATTTGTTGGTAGACTGCAAGGAGTGGCCAGTTCGACTAAAGTAGCTAACGTAAAACTGTGACGATGAAGCTGAGCACGTGGCGCTCGGAAAAAGTGAGGTTACTTACTATAAAAAACATTCTGCTAAAGAAAAACTGGTGATAGTCATGGCATCGACTATGCAAAATGGGAGGTGGTTATTGGCACTGTCGACCATGCCCTCTTTCTCAAAGGATTTTTGCTTATGTTGTGTGCCTCAACTCAAAATGGCTTCATTTGTGTTGATCAGTGGCTGCCGAATGACTACAGATCAGTTTGATACTTCATGTTTAATTCCGTCATTAATCTATTCTTGTAATCTGGCTACAATCACACCGGATATTGGCTGGTACCCACCAGCAACATTTGTTTGGTGCTCGGGTGAAAGAAAGTGCCAGAAATTTACCTCCGCTCGCCAAAGAACGCCCACCCGAACGGCGCGCGCTTGCAAGTTTTTGATCATGCAAATGCTATTGTCGAGTGCCCGGTAATAGCTTGCTGAACATTGATCATCCAAGTTCACCAAGAGACTAGAAAGCAAGCTCATTTGCCTCAAGAGGTGCCACTTGCATCATCCATTAGGGATGATGCAAGATTAGTATTAAAAGGAAGTGTTGTGATAGCACTTACTGAATCTTCTCTTAGCTCCCCGAGGTTGAAGCACCACTGATGGGCTCCTGTAATTAGAAACATTTTGAGGACACGATGAGATGGTTTAAATTGGCTATGCAATTATCTTAACATAGAAAGGATTTGTGCATTCACGCCTGTAGAGCGATTGAAAAACTTTATTTCTGGACATGGTAGGGATAACAGCTTCAAAAATGAGGACAAGTTTTGCTTTCCTCAAAACTTGATTTTCTGAGGTTTCTCGCTCTGAGAACGCCCGTAACTTTATTATAAATAAACATTTTTCAGTGCAACTTTGGTACAGATCTTCCCTACACATTAGATTGTGCAACCAACTAGGATAACTGAAAATTACAAATCAGTATTGATGTTATGATGCTTGAATTGAAACACGACCACCCAAAATGACAGAAGTTTTGGTATTTTGGATATAGCCCTTACGATAATCCAAAGGTCCTAGTTAATCAAACAGCCTGCTTATATATCTACATTACGGCCAAGCCATTTCCCATGCTTGTGCCCGAATTGGGTAACGGTTGTTGGTGTAACACGCATATTTGGGGCCATTTTACTGAAAAGTATTATTTGTTTTATTTTTAGTTGGATAACACACCTGAAGGCTTTACGAAACTGCCCCTCACAAGGCAGACATAATTTACAAGTTTTAAGATCAAAATCTAAACGGACTTTCTAAGACATGGCGACATACCTTTAAGCCCAAATATATGCCAGTTTCGACTCCAAAACTTTTAGGAAAACAAAATCACTTTTCCGGTGTAATATTTAGAGGGCCCCTCCAACAATCTTTTTACAGGTTGAAACTTGTGGTGCGGCCGACCTCAGACAAGGTAGTAACATGAGGGAACAATTTTCATTACAAAATTCACATTATTCCAGAAGTTATGGGAATTTTAAAATGACAAAATCAGGCAAGAGAACAGACTCCATGACATATCAAGAACCTCCAATGGTGGGATCACGGCACTGCTCCTCAGGGAGGCAAGTCAACTATGTTCTGTTCTTGTTGTTTATACAGTTTTCAAACTCTGTTTAGTTCAACGCTCTCAAAACTCAACATAAACAACTTCTATACAGAATAAGGACGGTGAACACAATCAAACATATTGTTCCATGCCCAGAGAGAAACGTTTGATGACTCTGGTCACTGACAAACAGGTTACTCCATGTCAACAGTCGCTTGCGTTTAGCACCACACAGCGCCACCGTACATCCAAGTGTTCTGCACCTTGTCAAATTAATATAAGAGACACTATCATTTTGTGGTTACGTTTTTGTTCCCAACGTCTCCCAAGCCGCTAAAAAGGCAGAAAGTGCAAAAAAGCAGATGCTTAAATATTGTTGGAGGGGCCCTTTAAAGCACTTTAAGGCATGCAGCATATCTAAAGAAACCCAAATTCGACCCCCCACCTAGCTTTATGACAGTGTCTCAAATTAACCTTCTTCCAACCCTTCACGAGAAATTGGCCATTAAAGTCTTAATGATCTTACCTCACTCTCCTCCACGAAAAGTGCCCGGGCAAGTTTGTCCCTGCAAGTTCAAAAGCAGAATAGAAACTGGACTGGTAATTTAGCATGTTTGACTTGATCTTGTATACATAGCCCTGAAAATTTGTACTTAATTAATAGGAGATGTGTTGCATGACGCTTGGGACGCTCCACACATAACCCCCTTTGGGAAATGCTAACGATGACCCCTTCACTTTTCTGTCCGGGCTTACTCTTTGGCTTCCTCCATTTTTTGCTGCCTCTTTATAGCTTCGTTACAGGGTCAGTGTTAGCACTTCCCAAAAAGGGTCACGTGGGGCGTTTCCCAAAGGTAATGCTAACGCATTTCTTAAGAATCCACCAATAGATCCTCCTTTAATTTTTTTCCAAACCAAGGCATACATGCTCCGCACAGTTCAGACTCGCGCCAGCAACTGGCGCCCCACCGCTCGGCCTGCTGCGCCATGACGTCACCCGTTCTCACTCCCCGCGCCGCGCACACTCGTAGGCTTCCCTGTGATGTCGCCTCCCTCTCGCCTTTGTACTTCACTACTCTCCTCCTCTCTACCCAATGTGCTTCCCTCTCCATTGGTTTGTCGACAGACGGACCCTGTCATCTTTTTCACTGTTATCTGTGTTCTAGTGCAGTAATATCAATGCAATAATAAACGTTGCCAAAACACTAATAGCTACTCGTACAGCCGAGTTATAACAGCTTATGACCAAAATAAAAAGACAACCAACTGCCTTCAGTTTTCATGGCCATTAATACAGTCATAATTGCATCTAGAATATGTTGTCCTGAAGTACTGCATTTTTACCTTTCATAGAGAGGTAGAAAGATTAAAAATGCAGGGAGACTAGAATACAACTTTCATCATAAACATAAGAAAGATAATGAATCAAAATATAAATTTTGCATGTTTTAACAGTCTTTTGTCGTTCCATCTCGGGCCGAACTTGGCTACTCCACAACCCAACGTGTTGCCTGGCTGCGTAGGCAGATTTTCGGACGAAACAATGGGAAGGCAAACGCAAAAGACGGAAAATTAATGGAGATATTCCTATTTGAGCTCAACAGGACTGGTGCTCATGAACATAACAGCCAGGAAAACGTGTACACCGGGAACAGATATGCTGTGCTAACGTATCTGTCTGCTTGCACTGCACCCAAAGGTTTACAACCAGAGCAAGTTATCACAAAATCCTACTTGTAAGTCAAATTATCCTCAATATTATATAAGTCAGGATTTTAACATAGAACATACATGGCGTTTCTTTCCACACTTTATAGGGAAAATTAATATGCAAATGAATGCTGACACTATAATACACCCAACTTACTTCTTCTGCAGGTCGTTACACATTTCAGCAATGTACTTGTTCATGTTCTTGAGACGAGCTTCCCTAATCTCTATGGCAGCAGCCACTCTCTTGTCGGGAGAGAGCTCTTTGTCGGCCAGGACGGCTATCTCCCTCACGGAGGGATTGTCCTGGATGTACTTCCTGTACATATCTGAAAACAACGATTTGAATTCTAAAAGCTGATTGACACTGCGCTGTATAACAGTTTAGTAGTATCCTGCTGCATCTTGTCAAATTACAATTTTAGAGATCTATTTGCAATAAAAACAAACCTAGATTTATCTACTCTTACTCTGTGCTTAATCCACAATTCTTATCACCATCATTCCACTATCAGAAATTTATTCCTTCAAACTCCTGCGCGGTCGTCATGTCAACTCCTACTACTTTCAGCGCATATCCGGTTCAACTAATGCATTTAACAACTCATTCCTACTTCTCACAATAGACCTTTGCGAAATCCCCAAGCGCCCGGCCCGCGCACGAGGAATTGTGCAGAGACTGTCCCACGCCTGGCCGCTCTGCCTTGAGATCGCATTGCCTTGTCGCTTGCCTCTTCTGAATCCTCTGTGTTTAGATTCCATTACATATTTTTATCTATTCCAGTGTATTTTTTATTGCTTCTAAGGGATTCTATTCTCTTCTGCGCGCGATATTTCTTGTATATATATAGTATTCGTGTCTTTATTTTGTCTTTTTCGACGGGAGTGCCGACAGGACAACACGCCGCTTCGCACGTCATTCCCCGGGTGAGTACTACCGTTGCTAGCGATTCCTATCGTGCTGTTAGCTGTTCATTTTGTTTCAATTTGACCCGCTTGCAGTCGAGAGGAGCCATTTATGAATACCTGCACACATGTCATTGGGGTAGGCAGAGCTCTGAATCAACAATCGCGACGCGAGATACGAGTGTGCTGTGATTTGGCCGCCCGCGCTCGCTCCGTTGACTCGCACTATAGCGTATGCCTTTGAGTGCCGCTTACTTGACCAACATACAGCAAGCCGCTTTGTCGCAGCGAATCATTTGTCCGAATGTTCGCGAAGCTGAGGCATATGCAACGCTGCGGCGCCTGACAACTGCGTGTTGCTACGCGAGCCTTTCACAAGCGCCGGCGGCCCAACGTCGCGGCTTGTATGCGCTTATGGTATGCCTTTTTAATCTATCTGCTAAGCGGTTGTCAGTTGCAAACACCCTTTTTCAAGGGCTGACAACTACGTGCCGCAGAGTTGGATATGCCGAACGGTGTTACGGTTTCGCAGGCATTCGGACAAATGATTCGCGGCGACAAAGCGGCGTGCTGTATCTTGGTCAAGTAAGCGGCACTCGAAGGCATACGCTACAGTGCGAGTCCACGGAGCAAGCGCGGGCGGCCAAATCACAGAGCACTCGGCTATCGCGCCGCGATTGTTTATTCAGAGCTCTGCCTACCCCTATGACATGCGCGCGGGTGTTCATAAACGGCTCGTCTCGACTGCACGCGGGTCAAATTGAACCAAAATGAACAGCTAACAGCGCGATAGGAATTGGTAGCAACGGTAGTACTCACCCGGGGAACGACGGGCGAAGCGGCGTGTTGTCCGTCGGCACTCCTGTCGAAAAAGGAAAAATAAAGACACAAATACTATATATATACAAGAAATATCGCTTGCAGAAGAGAATAGAAACACTTAGAAGGAATAGAAAATACACTTGAACAGATAAAAACAGGTAATGAAATCGAAGAACAGAGAATTAAGAGGAGGCAAGCGACACGGCAATGCGATCTCAAGGCGGAGGGGCCAGGCGAGGGACAATCTCTCCCACAATTCCTCGCGCGCGGGCCGGGGCGCTTGGGAAAATAGCAAATCGTCTATTGTGGACTGCAACAATCTTCCGGAGATGCTCGTTTCTATCACAGAACGTGTGATTTTCAGGAATTCCATTATCTTGTATACGCAGCATAGCTTTCCTGTGTTTTTGGTTGCTTCTACTGTCTTAGTTCTGACAGCATGCGATTTTTGTTCTTGTTGTCGTCATCGTTGTTTTGCTTCTGTAGAAATTTAAAATTTGCTGATATGCCCCTCCCTGTAATAACCTTGAACAAGGGTGCTTTAAGGGGTACTCCTGAATTTTTGGGCTACCCGAACCAACTACATTTCCTGAATACACGGTCCTTGCCCTTTTCGAGACTCGGAATAATAATAGAGAAAAAAGTGAATAAAAATGGAAAACAATACATTCAAAAGTTCCTGCGCTTTCCAGTAGCGTGACATTACGGACATACCAACGTGCAGGCCGAGAGGGCAGTCTAAAAATAGAGCACGTCGCGAATTTTTTTGGTGCTGCTTACTAGTCAAGATTGGAATGGGATTCAATAGCATTTGTTTCGCACCATGAAACTTCATGTAATCAGTTGGGAACAAGATCAACCGCCCAAACACCGAACCTATGCCTCTTACAGACATCACCTTTTCAGTGTTGTCCGTAGTGGCTTTCAGTTTGAAAAAAATAAAACGGTGCAACCCCATGCTTAAAAACTTAATGACTTCGAGACAAAATTTTATTTGAGTTCAGCCGTGTCTATCGGTATGTTGAACCAAGTACAAGGAAAATCAGAGACCATGAAAAAAATTGGAGGAGAAACCCCTTAGCCAAGCTTTGACGACTTCATGGCACATATGAATTTAGTGTGAAACATGCTTTTATATGGAGGTGACAATGAGCATAGAGCTTTCAATTTCTACTTTGGAAACACTTCCGAGCTGCTTAGAAAATTGAGCTATGAAACCACTCACTCAAAACAGCCCCTTTTTTTCTGGGGTCATTCTCTTCTTGCCCAAGGCACCCAGTTTCAGGTACCTCTTACATGGTTTCCCACTGACGCTGCGCTCGAGGAGTTCTGCTGTAGACCACATGGTCCTTGCTGCGTTCTTAACGCACTTCGAGTCTGTTTTTGCATCAAATACGAATTCGAATTTTTTTTCAGTATAAAAATATTTGACCCCACATGAATCTGAAAAGATTAGAACATTGTTGCACAGCCTGTGATACATGCACTTTTAAATTACAAAGAGCAGTTAAATTCAAACCAGTATTAAGATCCCCACATTTCTTGTTAAGCTTTTAAAAAATGCACAGAGAAGGTAACTTCAAAAGCTGTGCATGAAAGCAGACTGCACAGATACATGATATGCTTTCTGAAAACTATTTCAGTCCTTTTATATATTCCATAAAATCAATCAGTACACCTGCAAAGACTGCCCGATAAAAATTACGTAGAAGTTCAAGGGGTTTCATTTATCATTTTAATAAAAAATGCACAACTGACTCAAGAAAGATACTTACTTGTCCTTCCTGCACTTGGAAAAGTGGAGTAGAAGAGCTGTGGTTCTCGCCGACGGCGTCTCCATCTGCGGCGCCATCTCTAATGTTTTCACCGATGTCGTTTCCATCTCCGCCGTCCTCTGCGAAGTGGCCTCTGACGTCGCCTCCAACATCTTCGTCGATGTCCCAGTCGGCGGCGTCCCAGTCGACGCACTCATCAAGATCCTCCCCGAGGTCCGCCTCAACATTTTAGGGGCGAAGCTCCTTAAGGCGTGGGTCTGTCCCTCCTAGTTGTGGGTATGTAGCCACTTCGAGGTTTAGTTTATGAATGGCTCAAGAGATGGCGTGTTCCGGAATTAACTTTATGTAGAGATGACAGATGGCGCTTAGCTCATGTTGCGGAGCGGAGAGCGCGCAAGGCGGCGGCAGCGCGCGCTCGCAGACAGAATCCAGCCGTGCGAGAGCGAGAGGCCGAAGCATGTCGTCAGGCTGCGCGTCGACGCCGCCAAGATCCGGCCGTGCGAGAGCGGGAAGCCGAATCGCGTCGTCAGTCTGCTCGGCGACGCCGCCAAGATCCGGCCGTACGAGAGTGGGAAGCCGAAGCGGCACGGCAGCGTCGCCAAGATCCGGCCGTACGAGAGCGGGAAGCCGAAGCGGCACGGCAGCGGCGCCAAGAGGATCTGCAGAACGTCAGGGAACGGGAAGCGGCAAGAAAGCGCGCGTATCGGCAGGCAGACCCCGATGCAGCGAGAGCTCGTGAGGCGTCTGCAAAACGCATCAGGCGAGCTCAGCCCGAAGGTGCCGACGCGCGGTTTAAGCGAGACTTTCTAGACGTTTCGTTCGGCCATAGCTGTGGTGTGTGTGATAGATTGTGGTTTGTATACACACACACACAGTGTTTCTCACGTCTTTACATGGCGATGAGTGGGCGAATTAACGGAAGAATCGCTGGTTTACCGACGATTCACTCCGGAGCTTCGCCCACTCATCATCATTCACCACGTGGATATGCTGTGACTTTTTTGTCCTAGTCCTCGCCACGGTCCCCAGCATTGTTTTCTGCTGCGTGCCCAGAATGCTGCAAAAACATGCTCACTATGAAACCAGTTGCAACCAAGATGAGTTGCCAGCAAAGAAAACTTCGTTGGACCGAACAGATCACCCATGCGTGCAATAAAGTTGCTTCCATGCATAGATGCCACAATCGTCCATAATAATTTTGAAGTAGCACAAGCATGATGATTTTCAGCAGACGGCAAGAACAAATGATGTCCCGAGCTCAAGAACCTTCCTCAACATCATCCAGCATCCCTGCAGAACCTCTCTATTGTCTAATGTTCGCAAGAAGTTGCCTTCTTGCGAACATTTGACTGTGACTGAACTGCTCACCCCCTGGTGCCGGTGTCCCCTGTAAAATATTGGGGTGGTTATAATTTGAGCCCGTTCTTGTTTCGCTCTTCTCACTTGGCCCTTCTTAAAACAACCATTCTCAAAAAGATCTTCTCTCTTGGACCTGTCGCATTTGGTCTTCTCCCGTTTCGTCCTTCGCATTTCAAACCTCCTCATTTGAGTCCGTTCTTGTTTCGCCCTTCTTACTTGGCCTTTCTCAAAACAACCATTCTCAAAAAGATCTTCGTGCTTTGACCCGTAGCATTTGACCCTTTCCTGTTTCGTCTTCCGCATTTCAACCCTCCTCATTTGGGCCCTTTCCCGTTTCGCCCTTCTCACCTGGCCCTTTTCAAAAGAGCCATTCTTAAAAAATATCTCGCTTTGACCCGTCGCACTTGAATCTTTCCATACCAAAATTGTTTTCTTTTTTCGGGTAATATTGTTAAATACATTGATATATTTTGTGCGTGTGTGTGTGTGTGCCACGCTACCGGCATACTCTCTTTGCTAAGGATTTTAGCAGTGTGTCGAGGTCGTCATGAAAAGCTACTAGCTGACAATAAAACAGACCAACTATTTATCGCAGCCAGATCATATTCTGAAATGTCACGTTGTTTAAGGTCTCTCGACTTGGGAGAATGCCACCACTTCTATAATGTATGCTATTTCTGTTCAAACAAAGTTTCCAAATTAAACGCTCATCGCTTTTTTCTTTCAGTTTGTTTCGAGGAAGGGAAGCAGGCGTCATTGTACGATTCTCAGTGCGTACCTCTACACATAACATATATCTAATGGTATGTTCGGGGCCCAAGCAAGGTAAGGCTCATCAACAATGTCGCGAAGGCATAACGACGTTGGAAGCATGCCGAACTAGTGCCATTCGGTCGTAGTGCGAAAGGGGAAATGAGAGTGGGCCCAGTTGCAAAAACACGATTCGGATCTTATAAGAAGGTTCAAACGAGAAGGACCAAATGAGAATGGGACGAAATGTGCAAGGTTCAATTGCGAGTGGAACGTTTTGAGATACACCCAAAAAATTGTCCTTCATCTTTCTTTTCTTCACTTAATATAACAGAGTTGTGAGTGCACGCCTGTCGGTGTTCTGTGTTCCTTCTCGTTCGTCCTTGTCTCTTTGTGCGCGATTTTTAACCATGCGCTCTATTCTCACCAAGCCCTCACTAGACATTTGCCACATTGTGTCATGTGACACCTGCTGTCGAACAGGAAAATTGCAGAAATACATCCCTGCCACATGCCTTTGCATGGTCTGCTTCTACTAAGCAAACTCCTTCGAGCACCAGTAAAATATTCTCTCCTTTGACTCGGCACAACAGGGTGCAAATTTATTAGCTTGCAATGTGGACTACACAATTAGCAAGGTGTTTTGATACATTTTTGATAGTACAATGTCTGAAATACCTGTAAGTTTGCTATACATTTAGGCTTCTCAGAAACATGTTTTAGACTGTAATGCAAATCCAGGTTAGAAAAACAGACACCTAGTTGCAGGGGCATCAGAGATAAATAGCAAGTTCTCACCAAGGCTTCAATAGGGGGCCCATGACTTGCCCCAGAGCCCCAGGACTCGGCTGACTGGTATATATAAAAGGAAGAAAAATGTTGTCAATGACAAGCACATAACACCAAGAAAACTATGCCTCAGTCGTCCAAGCAGCTGATCAGCATAGGAAAGCACACATGGCAATGTTGATTTCTCAGAAAAGGAAGGCTCAAGAGCTTGCCAGGGCTGGCTGCCACTTGTAGCTGCCACCCCTTGTGGTTTGTGGGCCGCAGTCTTCTTTCCAGCACTGGGGGCGTGCTGACGCTGGGTCGGGCCCTGTCACGATGCCAGTCAGAAGATATTAAAGCAGCAGATGTTAGTAATGACAAGCTCGTTAAACCTAAGAGAATATGGTTGAATTTCCGAAGCACCTAAGAAGCACGACGAGAAAATCTAAAGAAAGTAATTTCTTTCTGAAAGGAAGGCTCAAGAACTTGCCCGAACTGGCTGTCACTTGTAGCTGCCGCCCTTGTGGTTTGTGGACCAAGGTCTTTCTTCCAGCACTGGGGGCGTGCTGACGCTGGATCGAGCCCTGTCACGATGCCGATTGGAAGATATGAAAGCAGATGTTAGTGATGACAAGCTACCTAAACCTAAGAAAGTATGGTTGTATTCCCAAAGCACCTAAGAAGCATGACGAGAAAATCTAAAGAAAATAATTTCTTTCTGAAGGGAAGGCTCAAGAACTTGCCAAAGCTGGCCGTCACTTGTAGCTGCCGCCCCTTGTGGTTTGTGGGCCGAGGTCTTTCTTCCATCACTAGGGGACATGCTGACGCTGGGTCGAGCCCTGTCACAATATACGATTGGAAGATATGAAAGCAGAAGATGTTAGTGATGACAAGCTCGCTAAACCTAAGAAAGTACGGTTGCATTCCCAAAGCACCTAAGAAGCATGACCAGGAAATCTAAAGGAAATAATTTCTTTCTGAAAGGAAGGCTCAAGAACTTGCCAAAGCTGGCTGCCACTCGCAGCTGCCGCCCCTTGTGGTATGTAGGTTGCAGTCTTCTTTCCAGCACTGGGAGGCTTGCTGATGCTGGGGCGAGCCCTGTCAAGATGCCGATAGGAAGATATGATAGCTGGAGATATTACTAATGACAAGCTCATTCAACCGTGAACAAGGTTTAATTCCTAAAGCGCCAAAGAAGCACGACTAGAAAATAAAAAAATAGTAATTCCTTTCTGAAAGGAAGGCTCAAGAACTTGCCCGAGCTGGCTGCCACTTGTAGCTGCCACACCTTGTGGTTTGTGGGTCACAGTCTTTTTTCCAGCATTGAGAGGCTTGCTGATGTTGGGTAGAGCCCTGTAGATGTCGACCAGTAGTTACGAAAGCAGGAGAGTGTTGTATAATCGTGACGCATAAAAGAACACAATTTACTGAAGCTGCTACAAATGGGGCATTTCTCATAAAGAGGAGGAAAAGCACTTACTTCAGCGTGCTGACATTTGCCTGTTGTGGTGGGCGTGCCTTGGCGACGTGGAGTCCATCATCGTCTGTATGAACATTCGCAAATTAGAGGCTTGGAGATCATTCTGTATAATTGCTAACAAGCAAGCTTATCAGCATTATCACATACCAAACTTCGAAAGGAGCGCCCAAGAAAGGGCTGCTCTTAACCTCCGCTCTTCTTCCAACTCCTTCCTTGAAGCCGCTAGTTCTGCTCGTACTCTCTCCAGCTCCTTCTCAAGCTGAGCATTCGCCTCCTTCTCAATCATCAGCAGCTTTTGAGGCACAAACTCTTCGTCGTCATCATCACTTGTTTCACTCGGTGCCGCCTGCCTTCTCTTTCCCAGAATTTCCTTCATTTATTTTTCCTCGCAACCTTCTGGGCAAGTGCCTTTTCCTTCCTTGAGATTGCATGAGTTACCTGGAAAATGTATATATTACTACTAATCTGAGACATTTAGGTAGAAGGTCACCTGAATGGCAGTCTTTGGGTCCTCAAAGATCACAGGAAGAGCAGTGCCTCTCGACTTCAGGAGGTTCTGAATCATATCCTCCTTACTTTCTGTTTTAGAAAAAAACAAGAAATTAAGTTGTGAGATTTTACTGAAACTCTATCATCGACTGCTGATCAACGCAGGAAGGATAATTGCTGCTCAGAATTTTCGCTTATTGCTGCACGAAGACCACCACATAATCGGCTGTTCATGTATGCTCTATTTACCATGGCGACGTCACGATACACAAAAAGAGTAAGTCGTGTAAGCCACATATTCAATAATAAAAGTATAGTGATCTATTAAATGTGTTTTTTATGATCACTAAACATCAAAAGTTGCATTGATTTAACCCTTTCAGCGCGGAAGATGACCTGAGCTTGTCCATCACACGAGTACAGCTCATCAAGAGTCTGCAATATCAATGCAACTATCCTTAGGACGTATCAGCCCGTCTGTATCTCGAAGCTTCGTAGAACAACAAACAAATGGCAGGAAAAGTAAAAAAAAAAATTAGATTAATTTAGACATTTTTTCATGAGACCTGCTGCACTAATTGCTAATTATTTTGTCATTTTCCATGTTTTGAATTAGAACTAGTCTCTTTCCATACATGGATTGGGGTGCAAAGTTTAGGATTTAGTGTCACAAAAAAGGTATCACACATGCCCGTCCAGCCGGCAACCCAAGCCCCGCTGTCCCCGATTGCACCTCCGGAAAAGAAAGTCCCGTCGTACTTATACTTAGTTCAGCAAAACTTCGTCAACATTCTATTTTTTTCTTTTTTTGTGTTTATTGTAAAAAAAAAATTTGTAAATATCGCCAAATGTTCAACAAAAACAAAAATTCTAGAAAAAAAAAGTAAGCTTCACTGGGGATCGAACCCGACCCAACCGGGGACAGGTACAACCAAAATGCTCAAAGAAAAAAAAAGAAAAAGAAAAAAACACGCCCCAATGGGGAATCGCACCCGGGACCGCCGCGTACAAGTCCAACATCTTACCACAGCACCACGCATGGTTTTCCTTTTTTTCTTCTTCCTAAACAGTTTATTCGCTACGAAACTCGTTCTAACCAGTCGTGCTTCACGAGTTTCGCGTCGTGCGTAAATCCGCTACCGATCGAGGTGCACGACGTAGCGCGTATAGCTGAACTCATATTGAAAAGTGTCTTACCTTCCACCTGCAGAATTAGGGCTGAATAATACCCTTCCTCTGTTCCCTGGGGACTCCTCCAATAGGTCTCGTACAGGTGCGCCTTGTCGTAATCCGAAACGCTCTTGGGGCTGAAGTTTCGGATCAGCGTCACGGACACGACCGCCTTGAGGTTATCCTCCACATAGCGCACATGAGCAAACATCACTAGCGCTGCCGCGCTGCTACTAGGCTCTCAAAACACAGAGGTACACCGAAGAACTTCTGCTCTCAAAACAATGAGGTACACCGAAGAGCTTCTGCATCAAAGCACGAAGAGCAGACTCATATGCGCGGTATCGCGGTATGCGCACGGGACCGGGACTAATCAACTTCACTTGTGGATGACATAGCGCGCCCTCTAGTCATGGCACCCAGGAATTACTATTGAAAAATGAGGTATGGGAACCAAATCTTTTCATATAAACATGAAAACACTTAAACAACCATCGCTTTCACTTAAACTGACATGAGTAATTCTTATCAGTCCACCATTCACTTTTGAGCAATGTACATCCCCGAATGAATGTATTATGTTGGCTATTCATGCCGCGAGTCAACGTTGGCTCAGGTACGCTTTGAAGTCGAGTTGAGTCGAGCGTCTGCATGCTCTTCTTTGTGACTCGCTTAGCCGAGTTGAGGTTGTGCACGGAGTCTCATGCTGTTCTAGGTTTGCTATGTCAAACCAACCGCGGAAACGGTCAAGGAAGAAGTACTTGGAGCCTAATGAAGCTTTCATCGTTCCGTCGTCAACACGGCATTTCCGATGTAGGCAGGCCCGTACACCTGACGAGACTGCGGAAGAGCATCAAGCCTCAACTACAGATTGCGAAACCGAGAGCACAATAAATGTGACTGGTGCAGTAGTTGCAGAAGCAACGGAAGACGGTGCAGGTTCGTCTGAAGGCGGAACCTAGTTCGGCGAGGTAGGCAGCAACGGCACGCAGCCTGACAACTGGGACGATGGCCTGCTCGACGACACACTTGATGAAGACTCCACTGGCGATGCCGCGGAGATTGTGGCCTGCTGCTTCGAAAGCTTGCAGCATGCGATTCTGCCATATCTAACATCAGCAAGGCAGAGGTACTAGCTATGGTGATGACTTTTGTGACGTCCGAGAACCTGACGTGGAGCGGCTTAGATAAGCTGCTCCAAATGATCAACCGTATATGCGGAATGGAAGTGCTTCCCGAACGAAGTACCTGTTCCGGAAGCTGTTGGCATCTAAACTGAAGCGTTCAACAGACTACTACTACTGCGAGTTTTGCGAAGGCTTCCTTCCGACACCGGAGGATGGGACTTCCACGATTATCTGCACAACCTGTCAGAAGCGTACCACAATCTCGGAGCTTCGCAGTAAAGGGAACTTCTTTACAATCCTCGACGTGTCGGACCAAGTGCGTCGAGTCGTCAGCAAGACGTCAGATGAGCTGTACAGCAACTTGGAGAGGCTGAACAGCAATCCCGAAGACACGATATCGGACATAACCGATGGGAATGTTTACAGAAAAATGAAAGCCAGTGGAGCATTGCAGTGGGGAGACTTGAAAATGACGTTCAATACAGATGGAAGCCCGATTTTCAAGTCTTCAAAGGCCTCTGTCTGGCCACTGCAGTTTGTCATCAACGAAGTGCCTGCTCCGGACCGTTTCTCAGTCAGTGGTGTCGCTGGCATCTGGTTCGGAGCGAAGCATCCAGATATGTCTCTTTTTGTGGGCAAGTTTGTGGAGCATCTGTCAAGCATGGATCCCATCATTTGGCAAGCAAAATCACAAATGGTTTCATCCAAAGTTTATGCTGTCTGTTGTTGCCTCGATGCTCCAGCCCGTGCCGCAGTACAAAATCAAGTGCAGTTCAACGGGTACTTTGGTTGCCCATGGTGCATGGTTGCTGGGGAACACTTGGAAGGTAAATATTTAATTATGCATGTCACATTAAGAGCTTTGCACCCAGCATGTTTTACTTTTTCTTTCACCCAGTCTGCTTGCTTACTTGCTCTTACTATTGTGGTATATTTCTTACCAGGTGCCACGCGGTTTCCAGAGGCACATCAAATCGAAGAACGCACCCACGAGCTTGTTGTGCGGGACATGAAGTATGCGGTCACCTATGAAACAACGGTGAACGGCTTCAAGGGACCTTCTCCATTGGTTAATCTGGAGAACTACGACGTGGTGTCCGGCCAGGCATGCGAATATATGCACTCGGTTCTTCTTGGCGTCACCAAGCAGCTGACGGAGCACTTCCTGGATTCCTCCAACTCTGCCGAAAGGTTTTACATTGGTAAGAGTGGGGATGTCTGTGTAGGCCTCATATTTACATACAGTTTGAATGCAAAGGACGAAATTATAAGAGACTTTATCTAAGACAAATCTAGATTTTTTCAAGCCAATCACCTCACAAGTATTATTAATCAAGGCATCTTTTTATTTTCAGGGTTCAAAGCTAAAAGTAGGGTTCTGCGTTTTCAAACAAATCCGATAAAAAAAAAAAGCACATGCTTGTAAAACTTTTGTTGGTTCGAATTTATCCGAAAGATTCAGCATTTTCGGGACTGCTGGTTGTCATGAACCCGACCGGTAATTATATGTTCCCGGCAGCGGCGTAGACTTTCCATTTTCCCGGAGGGGGCAGGCTGAGAAGCTCTCCGGGGGGGGGGGGGGGCGGGGCGGGTGCTGCGCGTTATTTTTTCGCCAGAACTGGAGATTGAAGCTAACGAAAGCACACTGGGATTCCATTTCCCATGTATCTTGTCAATAAAGGCAACGTGGGCGTTATTTTGTTTACATGCCAGTACTAGAACCTCGTTACATGGCGCGTAAACTGCGTCTCGGTAAGGATCATAGTCCGGGCCCCGGGGGGGGGGGCAGAGCCCCCTCCGGATCTCACCAGGGGGGCACGAGCCCCGATGCCCCCCGTAGTCTACGCCTATGGTTCCCGGAATCTTCAAAAAGTTTTGTGCTTTATTTTTCCAGCAATAGCTGTATTATGGACGCTTTATTGGGTTTGTAATGTCTGTTGTTGGTCGTAACCACTATCAACCTCGCAGGCTTCCCTGTCTTCTCACAGGAGTTCTCCTGCACGCATGCTTCCCCACTCCCCTCCTCCTCCTCCTCGCTCCTCGTTTGCTGCAGATTATCCTCCTCACCTTTAATACGGCCACTGTGCGTCTGCACATGTGTACAAAACGCTGCCCACATTGACCCTTGCCAGGACACGTTCTAGCTAGGATGCTTATTCCAGCATGCGGCACACCAGAGGACTCATCGAAATGGCATTGCCATGCACGTTGTGCATCGTGTCGCATAATAGAGAGCTCAGGGCGCGCCGCATCACCGTGGCTTGCCAAAGCCATTGTGTGCAAATCACACAACAATGAGGAGCCGCCTGTGCCACCCATAGACAACAACGACACACTGCAGCGTGAGGCCGAGGCCTCCTGGCACAGTTGCGGAGACTGTGACGTGGGCCACCGTGACATTGAGAGCCGCTGCTCTTTACACTTTCCGTAAACAGTTGGCCTGCAATGTCGCTGTAACCTGTTCGCACGTTGTGGGCAAAAAGGAGCCATTTTTAATTTAAACATTTGTTTGTGGGCTTTACAAAAGAATGCCGTGTAGCTCCTTATGAAAATCAGGGAGCCTCACTATGACCATAATCTAATGCGCCTCACATTGAAGAGGATTTTTTACTAAATTTACAAAGCGCTGTTTTCTACCCTTTATTTCCTTCACTGAAAAAGACAAAAAACTTTATGTACCATAAAAGCAAGCTGCAAAGAACTCAGAATTTATGATAAAAACAAACTAAAAAAAGAACCTTCGGTTCTGCTTAGAAATAAACTCGGAAAATGCAGAACCCTAGCTACAAAGTACTTGGATAGTGATCTGACTCACGGTTTCTTGCACAATAGTGAAAGCGTGGTCTTGCTTCTCCTTTCCCTTTTTTATACCAAAATAAGCAGGGAAGCCAGATTGACAAACTTGAATATGAGTGCATTGATGTCTGTTTGCTGTGCAAATGTTGGGTGGTCAACCTGCACGGACATGCAGTTGGAAGCATGCAACAAGACAGTGCCACTGCAGTATGATCCATAGGGGGAGTATCTGGCATTCACGATAGCCACCGATGGCCAGTGTGAGGTGCGTATTCAGTGAGGAAAAGTTGAGAATTGTTCAGGAATAGCGTACATATCCACACTTCCTCTAAATTGAACTGGCATTGGTTTCACGAAGCGCAGAAAGCTAAACACAAAACGAGCTATGTTTCTTGTCTGAACCAAGTGTGCACCATGTCTGTAATGGTGGCTCCCAAGACAGCCCATGTCTTCAGACACCAGCATAGACATATTCACCCTATTGAGGCGAGCAGCGAGAAATTTGTCGAATTCTATTCCAGTAATGTCTCTCACCGCAAACAAATGGGAGTAAAGAGTTAACATGTCAGCATATTCCCTTCCGGCGAGCCAAATCACATTAAAGAGATACTACATTGAAATTTCGGCGCTTATTTTTTGGTCTATATGCGTTCAATGAACCAGTATCTCATCGGACACACCAATATCTTGTTAAAAAACACACGAGAAGGAATTTTAAAACGAATTAAACGATTAGCAAAGAGCACCTGGTTGATGTCGCTAACGCCTCGTTTGTAATGCCAGTCTAGGAACCTTGCCAGGTAATGACATTAACTGTCTCGCCTCTGGTCACCACAGGAGTAGAGGAGAAGGAGGAACTCCCCTCTCCCCGAGAACCTCTTTTGTGAGTCCCAGAAGTCGCTATTGTCCCTCTACAAGATTATAGGAGATTAACTCGTCACTCAAAATTTATACAAACGCTGCCGCTTCGGTGGCTGGAACGACTAGGCCATCCTCCCGACGTCAGCCTCGCCGCAGCTTTCCTTGTCCCGAGACGAACTACGTCACGATTGCGGGGGATGTCACGTGCTCTCCGCTGGCTGCTGTCCAAGCGCTTGCCAAATTTGCCGTTTATAACGAAAAATACAGGCACCAGGTTCAAAATACAAACGTGCGATTGTCATTTACGGATATTGTGGACCATATTCAACCTATTTCTGAACACGACGGGTATATTTCAAATGTCGTTGAAGTATCCCTTTAAAGGGGAACTCCGCTCAATTGCAGAAAAATGGGGATTATGTCTGATCCCACCCTTGAAAGCACTAATAAACGGCAATTTGCTATGGCGAAATCTGAAATATTTTTTATGCAATTTTGCTTTTAACATGTGCCGGAATCGATCAGAATTGAAAGTGAAACATCGACTCCGACGGGCAACTTTGACAAATCGCATGGTGCAAACAATCACCTGATACTCTACAAGAGGAGGAGTCAGCTGCGCGAACTACACTTAATTGGAAGCATAGCCAAGTATTCCCAAAAGGTTATCCCGTAATCATTAGCAGATGGTTAATCCTGTTAAATATAACACAAATAAGTTGCAGAGTATGCGCACATAGCCACAAAAAATTGTCAGTATCACAACAAAGGTGAAGCAGACGACGCTGAGAAGCTTCGGGGGCGTCGGGCATTCGGGTTGGCGCTGTTCGCGTGGACGCTGCTGAGCAACCGCCGGGAGGTGACGCTGCTGATGTTACTAGCTGGGTTTGCCCAAAGAAGTCAAAACAAATAAAAATGGACATGACTGATGTTATGTGCGTCACGTGGTCATGACCCTGAGGTAGTGACTCAATGTTGGGTGCGCCAACTCTATTGTATTGACTGTGCTGTTGATTGCACCTCCGTCATCCGCTAGAGTTAGCAGATTTTGGTGATAGGGCTCGTATCAAAGTTTGCTGGCCTTTTTTCATTAGATTTAGACGGAATTGTATCGTAATACTTTATGTGTGGTCTTCTGAGGTGATACTAAAAAGGTCTGCAGTGTTTTCTCAGTAGCGAAAATGAAGCGAAGTTGCCCTTTAAAGCATATGTAGAGCAGCGCTGGACACGTATAGGTTTTCGAATGCTAAGGGATGACACCTTTACTCTTGAGTGAGATTGAGTAAATTTGGGAACATGGTGACACAGTCACGGATGCATACCAAAGCGCAGGGAGTGGGAGGTGCGTCACAACACCTTGTAACATCGATGTGGCCATTGGTGGCTCTGCCACAGCAGAACTGGGTGCTCCATTTAGGTGTTGCACAGTTCCCATAGCCGGAAACTTGTAACACACTTGTATCGATGCTGTATACTAAAACGGCGCTCGAACTGTCTTCAATAAAAGTCTTGATCGTTTTTGCATTACTGCGAAAAATGAATAGCATGCCGCCTCTAATTCTTTCTTGAGGCTTTACATCTTGAACCTGTCATACGAGTTTGGCTGATATTTTTAGTTGTTTTTAATAAGGCTTGGTTTGGTTTCCTTCAAGAACAAGTTACGAGTTAATGGGTCACTGGTTAATTTTGCAGTGCCATACTACTCACATAATTGGTGAGGCCCGATATGCCAAATACTTATGGCCACATTTTTGGAAAAATGCAGTGAAGTCAAACTTTGCAATATCTTTGAGGGCAAGTATGTTATAAATGAGGCAAATATACAATGGTACAGCACCTCACTCCGTTGCATATCCCTTCAGTTATTCACAATGCTTTGAAAAACCTGCCATTTTTTAATTTGTCAAGGGAAACGGATGTTCATCTCTCCCTTGACAGATCACTTGTAGCTTGTAAATGAAAACCTAAAGTAATAGCTGATAACGTTAGTAATCAGGCGAGCTGGCTTAGGTTGCACATTGTTAAAACCGGAGACGACGGAAATAGGGGGACAGGACACGCGTCTCAACTGAATCGTGTGTCCTGTCCCCCTTATTTCCGTCGTCTCCGGTTTTAATGATGAAAACATAGTCACATATATCGCTGTTTGTATTAATTCCAGGAAGTCGCCAGTCTCTGGAATCTGCAAACAAGCTCCTGATGTCCATCCGGCCACCTCACTGCATCACTCGCCTGCCACGCTCTCTCTGTGAGCGTGGCAATGGAAAGCCAATGAGTGGCGGAACTGGCTGCTCTACTACAGTGTGCCTTGTCTGGAGAACCTGCTACCTCACCGCTACTGGAAGCATTGGTGCCTGCTTGCGGAGGCGATATGGATACTGCTGTCGACAAGGATATCGCAAGAAATGATCAGCCATGCCGGTAGGACAGTTTTTCTCATACCAAGTAATATTTGTTCTCTTGTAGACCTTGCTTTGGTACAGCACTAATGTTCGCAAATGGGGCCATCTGACCTGAAAGCCTGAAACTATGTAGCCGAAGTATGGCAACCAAAGCAGCGTCATTTCCAGCTTCTCTGAATCGGTGGTGTCACGCACGTTGCTCACTTTTCGCATCTTAGAACGTGCATAGCAACGCGGCACTGCTTTCTCCTTGTGTTTCATAGGTAAGGAGTATACTTTATTAGCCATGCAATTTTTACAATCCAGGAGTGTTTCTCTGTTACCGTGCACTCCTTTGCATCAAGTGAAGCGTTAGCACTTCATTAAAAAATACTTCTTTTAGTTCGAACTCAGCATTATAGAACAAAGCTTTGGTCCCCCTCGAGTTCGAATTAACGAGCTGAAACTGTAATTGGCTGAGGGAGTGGTGTGAATCTGTTGGAGGGGCGTACGTCACTGTACCTTTTATTTGTCACCAACTGTAGTTAGGTATGTTTCAGAAGACTGAATATGTGCTTGCCATTAAAGTTCAGGGTGGTAGCACCCTGGCCAATACAGCCAAAGTGGTCTTTAACTAAATCTAGAAACATGCTTTAATATTTGATTGGAAAGTTATGAGCGTGGTCCTTATAAACCGCATTTATGACCATGGTTTTTTATGTCTTAATAGTTTTGCCACATTACTGCATTACTGCATGCACCGCTAAGCTGACATGGCTGGACGGAAGCTACATGCTTGCCGAACCAATCAATCGCCTGCCTTTCTTCACCTGACCCCACTCTGTGTGCATGAGTGCACATGGAGAGCATGACCACGTGGTGCGAGACCAACCGTTGACTGGCCCCAAAAGTAACTTGCTTCTTCTGTCCTGTCCGCTTAGCCTTGAACGGAGTATAGTAGCAGAAGCACTCTCAGTTTTATAATAATTTCGTGCCTTTTCAGTTGGAATGCTTGAATTTGGTACCCATCAAATATTGTTTTTTGAAGATCTGCACTAGCTTTTGTGCCATTCTACCATAATTTCTTAATTGAATTCTTTCTATTTTAGAATCACTCCTCAAGAGGTTCGTGGACCAGGTGCTACGACTATACAGCACGAAAATGATGACATTCAACATGCATCAGCTCTTGCATCTGGCAAAGTCAGTGCGTGACCTGGGACCGCTGTGGGCACACTCTGCGTTTGTTTTTGAGAGGGGCAACGGAAAGCTAGTGAAATGTGTAACAGCTTCTAAGGGCGTACCCCTGCAGATCTTGGAGCGTGTTTGCATGGCACAAGAAGTAGAATTGTTGCCCGTAACATTAAACATTTCATCACCTGTGAAAGCTGTATGTGACAAGATGCTTAAGCATCGGCTTGTCCAGACGGCATGTGAAGTTGATTGTGCAACTCTTCTGGGTCAGGCAAGAAATGTTACCAACCTTTCAGCCAGTGAACAAGAAGCCCTCCTTCAAGCTGGGTACCCTCAGACAGTCTCAGTAGGAGGGTACTTCCGGTTTGTTTTTGAGGGCAACATCATCACAAGCAGGCGGTACACCCGTGAAAAAAAGAGTGACAGTAGTGTAATTATGGGGTCAGACTCTTTGTTTTATGTAATTAATAGAATCGTAGAGCCATGCCTTCTCCTTTGTAAGGAAATAGTGACCGTTGACGGAGATTATCCTGCTCATATGCAAGAGTGTTTTATCTCTCCAAGCAACATCATTCAAGCACTTCCCCTATCTCTGATATCCTCTGTGTGTGTTGTAGTATTTTGATTTGCACGAGATGGCGCTACTTGACATTTCCTTTTAAAGTAGCCATCTCGTGCATCCATGCAAAAAATAAAAGGGACAGCACGCGACGGCATGAGCCGCGCGTGGTCTGCGGCCTCATCGGCCAGTGTTCGCCCCGCTCCTGAATCCGTTGGTTGTCCTTTCTTCTCGCTCCGGCAACCGTCCAGGTCCGCTCGGGGCATGTAGTTTCCCGGCTACGTCGAACGTGAGTCACCGGCGCTTGCGTCCAATGTAGCCAGGCTTTAGAGCACCGCCGCGTCGGCGCAGAATATAACATTTTGGCGACGAGGATGGGATATTTGTTTTAATATGTAGCATTTCCTCTTTTGTAACCCGGGATTCGGGAGGGGGCTTCACTCCGCGTCGCGGGTCAGTGGTTGAGGAAACCGGCGCGTAACTGTATTCATTAAATGTATTTCTTTTTGTTCCGGGTGAACGGTAGTCATAGTTTGCGGGAAGGCCGCGTTTGATGAGTTCCGGGGGAGGCATTAGGCCTAGGTTTTCAGTACGTTCCATTTTCATCGTGAGATGACTTCGTCATCTTCGTCTTCGTGTGGCCCAACGGCGTTCCCGCCGCCGGCCGTCTTTTTGGCAGTGCCCGGTCCGCCGATAGTAGCTTGGCCGGCATGGAAGCGTGCTTTTCTGACTTTTCTTGACGCGTCGGCGTTGCATCTCGTAGAACCGTTTCGGAAAAAAGCCATCCTGTTTTCGCTGTTGGGCACTGAGGGCCAGCGCATCGTGGATGCATTTCAGCTGTACGAGACGGTTGCGGTGGAGGGGACTGACGAGTTCCAGGTTTTTCTGGAGGCAGTCGAGAAGCATTTTGAGTTTTCGGGTAGTATCGCGCTTGAACGCCAGAAGCTGCGCGGTTTGTTCCAACGTCCTGGCCAGTCGGTAACTGAGTTTCTTGCCGTGTTGCGCCATCAGGCTTCGTTTTGTGCTCTGGGGAACGCGCTCGATGAAAGACTTTGCGAGGTTTTCTTGGTAGGCCTGGAGTCCAGACGCGTTCAGGATCGCGTTCTGCAGGAATGCGAGGGCAGCGAGCTGCCAACGCTGTCGCTGGCTATCCAGATCGCTCGCCAGTACGAGCAGAGAGCGAAGACGGCCGCAAGTTTTCGGCGGCGAGAGGCGCAAGTCCCGGTCGCGGCAGAAGTCCAGCGTGTCCAGATCGAGGAACGTCAAACGGCAGCAACACAAGATGGCGGCCAAGCGTCGTCTTCTTCCATCGAGCATGGGCAAGATGGCTACAGCGGCTACCCTCCCTGGCCTCAACCTGGCTACCCCCCGTCGCAGCTTGGACCCAGGATGCCTTGGGCTCCAGTGGCCCCCGGTCACGTGCCCCGTTTTCCGGCGAGGGTGTTCCAGCCTCAGCGTGGGCGTGAGCCCGCTCCGCCTCGGACGGGTGGGATCGTAGCAGACGACGCCTGCTACTTCTGTGGACGCCGCCGTCATGATCGGGCGGTTTGCCCGGCGTCTCAAGCGACATGCTTCTTATGTGGAAAGTGGGGACACTTTGCAGTGGCGTGTCAGATTCGTCGCCCGCCGGCGGCTGCCTTCACCTACGATCGGCGACAGGCATCGTTCCCGGTTCAAGGCCGTGGTACTCGGCGGACCTTCGCCGACAGACAGTTCAGAGGGGACCGGCCCGGCCGGGTGAACGTGGTCAGTCAGTCGCTGTCTCCTGAGGAGCTGCCAAGCGTCAGGCTGACGGAGGAACCTGTGGTCGTCGGGACGGCCGAGCGACGAGAAGGCGGCAGCATGCGTCTTGACGCCTTCATGGCCGAGATCATGGTAAATGGGACCCCTCTTCGTCTTCTTGTTAATACCGGTGCATGTGTGTCGATCCTAAATGAACGCATGTTTAACGAAGTTAACAAGCAGCGGAGGATCAAGTTACATCCGCCGTCGACGCCTCTCGTCCACTATTGGCAAGAGACCATTCCGGTACTTGGATGTTTTGTGGGACAAGTACTTTTTAAGAACCGCTGGACAACGTTGGAGTTTTACGTAACCAAGACTGGACGTTCGTTACTCGGCATCGACGCGGTCCGCGAGTTGCAACTGGTGTTGAATGGCGCTAAACATGAGTGTTTGTATGCGAATGCAGCTCATGGAGGAGGAGCACCACAGCGGGATGTGAGGCCCACGCCCAACCCGCAGCGACGACCGTTCACCGCGTCGTCCTGTCAAGCATCGCAACTCCCTGGTTCTCGACCAGCGGCAAGTTCCAGACCTTCATTTGCGGAGCACCCGTCTCCTGCTTCATCGGTCTCTGAAGAGACCACACCTAAAGTCTTCGAGGACTAGTCAAGTCCGCAACGTCATCCTGAGAGTCAAGGGCTCCATCATCCACAGCGTCATCCTGAGAGTCAAGAGCTCCACAGTCCTGAGAGTCACGGACTACACGGTCCACAAGATCATCCGGGGAGTCAACCGCCCCAAGGTATGCAGCGTCATCCAGAGAAATCCAGTCCTTCGACGAGCCTTGTTGGTGGTTCCTCGAAGCGAGACGCATCCAAGTTGCCACCTGGCTTCGAAGATTTTGAACATCTTTTTAGCCCGGGCTTGGGTCTGCTGAAGAATCACTCGCACAAGGTCAAGGTGCGGCACACAGTTCCACCAGTCCAATCAAAGCTCCGTCGCCTCCCGATGACCCTAAGGGATCGGGTTTCCGAAGAAATTTTCAAGCTGGAGCGAGAGGGCGTAATTGAACGTGTCGAAGCCTCCGAGTGGGTGTCACCTATTGTTGTCGTCCGCAAGCCCGATGGCAACATCCGTATGTGTGTGGACCTACGAGCTCCGAACCAGGCCGTTGTCATTGATTCGTTTCCACTTCCTTGCATTAATGAACTGTTGAACTCTCTACGGGGAGCGGCGATCTTCTCCAAGCTGGATTTGGCGTCCGCCTACCATCAAGTCCGTCTCGACCCGGTGAGTCGTGACCTCACGTCTTTCATTACCCATGTGGGCAGCCTTACGTCCGCTACTCCCATTGATTTTGACAAGATGGCAACGCTACAGAGAGAAGATGAAGAGCTCAGAGATCTACGTGCTTCTTCAGCCACGCTAATTTTTCAAGAGGTGCCACTGCCGACATGCACTCAGCTCCTCACATGCGACATTTCCACTGGCACCGCGCGCCCGTTCGTCCCAAAGTCCTTTCGACGCCCAGTGTTCGACTCCCTGCATAACCTCTCCCATCCCGGAATCCGCGCCACACAAGCATTGGTGAAAGCCCGATATGTGTGGCCGGGCATGAACACGGACATTCGAGATTGGGCTCGCACATGCACACAATGTCAACGCTCTAAAGTGCAGCGTCACACTGTTTCTCCGCTCTCTCCGTTCCTGCCGCCCGATGCCCGGTTCAGCGAGGTTCACATTGACATTGTGGGACCTCTGCCACCCTCACAAGACTGTTCCTACATACTCACTTGTGTGGATCGCTTCACCCGCTGGCCGGAGGCTATCCCCCTGCGAGACATGTCCGCGGAAACCGTCGCCAAGGCGTTTCTGCAGACGTGGATTGCGCGCTTCGGTACACCTTCTAAGGTCACAACCGACCGTGGTCGCCAGTTCGAATCTGCCCTCTTCAGAGAGTTCGTAACGCTCTTGGGAACACATCGGATTCGCACCACCGCCTATCATCCCGCAGCTAACGGCCTGGTGGGGCGGATGCACCGGCACCTGAAGGCGTCAATCACCGCTTACGGCGAGCCCTCACGCTGGACTGAAGTGCTGCCACTCGTCCTCCTGGGCATGCGCACAACACTCAAGAGTGACCTGCAGTGCACTAGCGCTGAGTTGCTCTACGGCACTACCCTGCGGCTCCCCGGCCAGTTCGTTGGACCATCGTCCAGCCCATGGTCGTCCCCACTACATATGGTCCCCAAGTCCACCCCGGGAGATTGGCGTCCCTGCGGTGACTACCGCTCCCTCAACCAAGTGACCCAACCAGACCGCTACCCTGTGCCCCACCTGCACGACTTCGTAGCAACTCTTCATGGAGCAACAGTGTTCTCTAAGGTGGACCTCGTCAAAGCCTACCACCAAATACCAGTGGAAGAAGCTGACATCGCAAAAACAGCCATCACTACGCCGTTTGGGTTGTTTGAGTACACCCGGATGCCCTTCGGACTTAGAAACGCGTCGCAGACTTTCCAAAGGTTTATCGACGAGATAACACGAGGCCTGGATTTCTGCTACGCGTATGTCGACGACATTCTCGTCGCCAGCACATCTGCCGAAGAACATGCAAAACACCTGCGAGAACTCTTCACTCGCCTCGAAGAATATGGTGTACTCATCAACCCAGACAAGTGTGAGTTTGGTGCTAGTGAAATTAATTTTCTGGGACATCGCATCAACTCCAACGGTCTTCGCCCGCTAGGCGATAAGGTGCAGGCAATTCGGGATTACCCTCAGCCAGGCAACAAACGAAAACTTCGCCAATTTCTGGGATTAATTAACTTCCACCGAAGATTCCTCCCAGGTTGCGCACGCACACTGCAGCCTCTGAACAATCTCTTGTCATCCCCGGACCAAACACCGCTCCGTTGGAGTGGACGAACCAGGCCCAGGCCTCGTTCGTGCAGATCATGGAAGACCTGGTGGCAGCTGCGCTCCTCGTCCACCCTCAACCAGATGCAGCTACACGCCTCATGGTGGACGCATCTGATGGCGGCGTTGGCGCGGTGTTACAGCAATTCGTTGGCGAGACTTGGCAGCCTCTGGCATTTTTCTCGAAGTCCCTGTCACCTGCGGAAACTCGCTACAGCACCTACGGACGCGAGCTGCTAGCAGTCTACATGGCAGTCAAGTACTTCCGCCACTTCTTAGAGGGACGGTCATTTCACATCATGACAGATCACAAGCCCCTGATCACGTCCGGGTCACCAATTATGTAGTGGAGATGTCCGGTACATAAAACTATTTATTTCACTTGACTACACAAGGTACAGCAATACATGAGCGCGTTGGCCCCTGGTGCGGGCGTGTCTCTCCGATCCCGAAAGTGTAACTCCAAACTGTTTACTCAAACGCCCGCGCCCTCCGGCGGCATACCTCAGCAGGCTCTAGTTGCCAGACGCCGGAGGCGAAACCGAAACTAAACGTGTGGCGAAAACGAAACTAGACATGCGATGCCCACAACCTCTTCGTTATCTTCATGGTGCATGTAAGGGCAGCTTGAAATAAAGAGCAGAAGAGGATTCGAAATCAATACACAATCACAACAAATTGTATATGACATACATGGTTAAAGTCAGCGAGCTACGTGCTTACCAACTAGCCTAGCTCCCCACTTTTCTACCATACATGACAAATAAGACAAACCTCCCATAAATTGAACCAAAGTAAAAATTTGCATTGTTTTGAATACTGAACACAAGTGCTTGAGAAATAAAACTAGCGAATTAAAATTGCACAACTATTCAGTGATATTAAGCACATTTGATTGAGCCAGATCTCCCTTAGTGTATACAGTAGGCTCGCGATAATTCAAACTCGGATATTTAATACTTCTGGTTAAGTAAAACAAATTTCAAAACTTTGGTTGACCCGCTACGTTTTCAATGTATTCATAAGCCGCTTAACTCGAACGGTGTTTTGTGTAATTCATACTTCTTATTCTCGCAGAACCGTTGAGCACAATTCTTTCCGAGCACCGGTGCACTGCGGAGAAGCAACACCCGTGGAGCTTGCTTCCGCTGGTGTTGCTTTTTCGCAGTGCACCAGTACTCGGTCAAATGCGCTCAATGGGGTTAAAGCAGAGCAGAACCGCATATAGACTGTTTTACTGAAAGAGGGCGAGATATAAAGGGGAAAGGGCTACCGGCGCTTTCCCCTTGCTGGAGCGTTGAAGGGACTGAAAGTCGCAGATGAGAGGCTTGCCGGTGTTCGGTGTAGGCGCTGCCGCTTTATTCTCTGTTTTAAACTTCCAAACTTAATTAGAGCCACAAGCTTGGATGGCGGCAGTTTCCCGGTCATCGGGACACCATTGCTCGGTTATAGGGTGCACGAAGAACGACAGAAAGCGTTGAATACTGTCTGCTAACCTATGTAGCTTGCACGACATCTGGCAAGGCGAGTGCTGCAGTTTCCAACGGACCTCGATCTCCGGTGGCAGTGGGTTGTGTCCGTAAACCGAGAAGACTTTTCCCCAACGCCATCCTCTCGACTCTGCTCGGAACATTTTGTGAATGGAGTGGGCACGACACTTAACGCTCTGCCATCGATGAACATGGGGTGCGTTCGCAAGGTGCGTGCAAATTTTCTCCTGATTATTTGCTCCTTCAGCTTGTAACTGAATTAATTTTAATATCAATATTTCAAACTGGTGACATAGACTCGATTTTATTATCCACAGCACTTAGTTGAAGGCTGATTTCTGCCGCCAGGTGTGGCTGGCAATTGTCAAAAAGTTAGTTCTATCGTTTCGCCTGAATCGTAAACTCCTGCGCAATACCAGAGAGCCAGCAGCTCATGCTGACCGTCACAATGCGACTAGATTCTTCTTATTTACAATATTAGTACATAATGTAGCTGGAAAGAGACCTTCAATTTCTGTTGCTGAAAGTTAAAACACGCTCATGCATTTATGCTCATAAACGTTGAAACATGCTCATGCATCGGTGTTTATAAATGATTTACTCGTAATCGAAAATCCCGTGCCGACGAGTGTGTGTTCTGTTGAGAACTGAAAACAGCAAAATCGAGAGGGGCCTATTGTCAGAGCGAGTCGACCAATGATTCAGAGATTCGTAATCGATGCATGAGCATGTTTCAACTTTCAGCAATAGAAATGTAACGTTTCTTAACGGCTACATTATGTACTAATTTTGAAAATAAGAAGAATATAGTTGCGCTTTGTCGGTCAACATAGGTTCATGGCTCTCTGTTATTGCGCAGGGATCGCGATTCAGGAAAACCGATAGAACTAAACTTCGACAATTTCCAGCCACACCCGGCAGCGGAAATGAGCCTTCAACTAGGTGTTGTAGTTGATAAAATTGAGTCACTGTCAACACTTCAAACTATCAATATTAAGATAATTCAGTTACAAAAAGTTACAATCTGAAACAGCAATTATCAGGAGAAACTTGCACTCACCTTGCAAGCGTACCCCATGTTCATTGACGGTAGAGCGTTAAGTTCGGTGCGCGCTTCATTCACAAGGTGTTCCGAGCACAGTCGAGAGGATGGAGTTGGGGAAAAGTCTTCTCGGTTTACGGGCGCAACCCACTGCCACCGGAGATCGGGGTCCTGTGGAAACAGCCGCACTTGCCTTGCCGGATTCTGTGCAAGCTACATAGGTCCTCAGACAGTATTCGACGTTTTCAGTTGTTATACCCTATAACCCAGCAATGGTGCTCTGATGACCGGGGGACTGTCGTCATCAAAGCCCGTGGCTGTAATTAGTTTGGGAGTTTATAACAGAGAAGAAAGCGTGAACGAAGTTCGGGCAATGCAGACACCCAACACTGGCGAAGCCTCTCATCCGAGACTTTCACTCTTTCTAATGCTCCAGCAAGGGGAAATCGCTAGTAGCCCTTTCCCTTTTCTCTTTTGCTCTCAAAATGGCGCTACCCACAATAAACAGTCTATATAGAGAAAGGAGCTGGCAGAGCCAGGAGTGCACCAGACGCAGATAGAGGGCTTGGCAAGCTCTCTTGGCCAACCAGAAGCCGAAAAGTATCTCCGAGTCATGGTAGTGAGAAACAGTTTTAATAATTGCATAAGGGTTAAATGTAGAAACGCTTCATGGTTATGGTGCACGCAATGTTTCGATTATGGTTATGCAAGGAGATGTAAGAAACGAATGCGCCACTTGATTTCTGTTTTGCTCACATGGAGTATGACCGCTTCGATGACAGATTCCCGGCGCTCGGCGCATGAACTATGTTAATCGTTCTGTTGGTCGCGCATGCTTTCTATATCTTCTTGTATCTTCCACCGTGATGTTTCATGACCGTGATTGAAACATCATGTGCACCATATTTCCTGTCACCGAGAGTTACTCCAGTGCACTTATTCATTTTGTTTCTTGCAACTGCCGCCAGGGCATTATGCGCAGCTTCTGGTTGGCCACATTTGCATTTGTGAAAATGCTCTAAAACACGCCCAGCCCACCTTCAGCCAATGGTGCTTCCTCATCTGCTTCGTATACATCCCAATGAATGGTTAAACTCCCTTTATGTACGTCTCTGAAGCAGAGGACACATGAGCGACAAAAGGTGGGCCGCGCGGCAGTTTCACAGCCACTTGCGCGGGTGCTGTGATGTCGAGGAATGGCTTTACGTCACAACGTTCATGCAAGTTGCTACAGAAACTGCAGCGCAACGCCCTTTTTCATTACTCATGCTTTGATAGTCCATAATAGACAACTTTTTTGCTGGTTGAACAAACATAATTCTGTTTTGAGGTGTCATGTGCCGTCTAAAAAGCTCCCGATTAAAAAACAAAAACATTTTTGAGGGTTGAATAAACTTCTTATAATTTCCCTACACCCCCCCCCCACCCCTTAATTTCAATTCCTGAGGAAACCCCTGGTTCGGTGTGCTGTAACTTGCAGGGCTATGCCGAAATTTTAATCAACGATTACGAGACTCCTACTAACAAGATTAAAGAAAACTTAAGACACCATTTTTAAGGTGCTCACAATCAAAAGTTTTTGCTTTTTTTAATTCAAAGACTTTTTTGTTTTGTTTTTAAACATGGTGCCTATGAAGCACCTCATTACTCTGAAATACTATACCCCTTTTCACCTCCAGAACCGCAGTAAAACAAGATTCCCCAGACTAGAATTAAATTAGAACAATGAGAGCAAAGTTCTTTCGTTAAGAGGTGCGCACCTGATATGCATCTGTGGAATCAGGCATTGTCCTGCATTGACTTATTCCTCCCAAAACTGAAGAGCTGAGGCCAGATTCACGAAGCGAACTTACGAACAAAAAAGTACTTACGACAAAACCTGAGAACAAATCCGAATTGACGAAACGAAATGTTCGTAACTTTTGCGTGGTTTACGAACGAATCCTACGAAGCTCCGAAGCTGTCTTACGCACTTTTTCCGATCAAATCAGCATGGCCGACAGCGTCGCTGAGTTGCTTGGCCGCGACGACCACCGGACGTTTATTTTCTACGTGCTCTTCTCACGCGTCCCGACTTCAAGCAGCAAGAGAAAAGTAAAAAGTACTTGAAACAGACCACGACGAACAAGAACGCTGGATCCACAAACACCCGGGAAGTGCTCCAACGGCCACGATTCCATCGGCCGGCCAAGCGAGTTCGGCGGATAGGCCTAGCACTCGGCGCAGCGGTGCTCTGACGGTCCTTGGCCAAGACCGTCTGCCCACGACCGGCTGGCGTGCTGAATGGAATACGCCCCCGCGACCATTGTGAACCCTTCCCGTATTATAGTTTGATCGCTGACCTCAATTTTAAATTAAGAGGTCAATCTCTTCCTCTTGACATCTCCTTGTTTTCCGAGGCAGCGGTGACGAACGCTGTCGTCGAAAAGGAGCTCTCATCGATTCTATCTCTGTTTTGTGTGATATAAAGCTCAAATAAACGCCGTATGGATTACCTTCGCAACACGGTATGTACACTTTGCTATTAGTATTCCATTTTTATTCTGACACGACTGCACCTCACTGTCGATCGCTATAACAGTTCGTGGGTCGCAATGCCGGTCCAACCTTTCTTTGCGGGGTGTCACGTCAGCATCGAGTTGCAATCGTAAAGGATCGGTCCCGAAGCGCTGATCAATTTGCCGTCCAACAGCGCGCATCCAGCACTTCGGTCAAACGCGCGGGTCAGCTCCGAGTGTGAACAGGTATTACGTGGCTCTTGCTGACACTCTCGTAGTTCAAACGTATCTTTTTTAACGTCGGCTTGATCCTGTATCTCCGAGGCCGCGAAAAACGCCGCGGCAATTTGTTTCCATCTACGTCGCTTTGCAAACGACTGACGCGGGCCGTCTTTTACCAACGATGTTGACTTCGTAGCGATCGAGTTCGTAGCAGTCAACGGAGGCGGTTACGCATCCCGGCTTCGGCATTCGGGCGTGTTTAAATCGTGTTAGCGTCGACATATCACTGCACGGACACGAACCCCAGACAAGCGGTGGCAGAAAGGCCGCCTGTGTTTGCTATGAAAAATCCACGTGCTCCGAAGGGCTCCGAACCATGCCAAGCTCTCCGATTGGTTGTTCATGCTGCCGAAGACGCCGTCGCCACAGCAACAGCACCGGTATGTTCTAGTTTTTCCTTACGAGAACGTCACTTTCCTCCTGTCACTTAAGAACGCGTTCGTGAATACCGATTTCTCCTTTTCTTACGATGTTCTTAACTTACGAACTTCTTAGCTAAGTTGTCGTAAACTAAAAAGCTCTTCGTGAATCTGGCCTCTGGCTCTGTAAAAAGAAAGTATTGTTCACCTTCCTGTGCATATTTTGTACAGATGGAAGAGTCAAAAGATATTGTTAAAAATTAGCAATCCTTCTGATGTGCAAACTTTACTGTTCAAGGCAGCTAGGAGCAGTTTCCGACACTAGTGCTCAATCAAAACAATTAGAGAAAAGTTGTTTATTTAAAGTGAAAACATTATTTAAAATTGGAAGTGACTTTTACTTTCAAAGTGCTATAACACATGAAATGCAGTATTTAAGAGGTTTTTTTTTAATTTTAAACTGAACGTGTGGATAGGCCACATGCCGTCAGATCAAGCGAAATAAATTCTTCTGCAAAATTTAGTGGGGAAGTTGAATTGGTGCATAGGTCACGTGACATCCATTTTTCTGCTAAATTTAGCAGGAACCTTACTTTTTCTGTAGGTCACCTGACGTCAGATTACGTTACCGACATTTTTCTGCCAAATTTAGGGGGAAATTGAATTGGTGTGTAGGTCACGCGATATCAATTTCCCCGCTAAATTTAGCGAGGAACCTGAATTTGTCTGTAGGTCACACGACGTCAGGACACATAAAATCGATTGTCCCGCCAAATGAAGCAGGGGAACTGAATTAGTGCATAGGTCAAATGACATCAATATTTCCGCTAAATATAGAGGGGAAACTGAATGGCTGCATAGGTCACGTGACGTTTATTTTTCCGCTAAATTTATCGGAGAGCTTGAAATTGTCTGTAGGTCTCGTGACATAAATTTTTCTGCTAAATTTAGAGGGGAAACTGAACTTGTGTATAGGTCACGCAACAGCAATTTCCCCGCTAAATTTAGCAGCAAATGCACGGATGGATGGACAACATTTTGGGATTGGAGGGTAATGTTAAAAAGTACTTAATCTTCTTAAAAAAACGCTCACCTGATGTGCATCTCTGAAAACAGGCTTTGACAAGCAATGAATTGTAGCACAGGGACTGAAGTGCTGTTTCAGTAATGCTTCCTGCACAAACAATTCAAATGTAACAACACAAGCCCCAAACTTTTGTTGCCATTCTCCTTCCCCTACTTTTCTGTGCGTTTAATTTATTTAATCCCTTGGCAAAATCTAAAGATTTCGAAGTGCTTACCCCTTTCTGTTAGAGCCTGGTTCATGTTGCAGAAATTTGGCCGAATGGGCAACCCGGAGCATTCATTGTTCGTCGAGACACTTTTCCTTTTACTCCATCCTGTTCTTGACAGTAGAAACCAGAGTGTCGAACCGGAACCGAACCGAACCGAAAACCGGAACTGAACCGTTATTTTTAGCCGAACCGGAACTGAACCGAACCGAAATCTTTGCCGCCATTTTGGAACTGAACCGGAACTGAACCGGAAAAAAATATAACGGTAACCGGTTCAAAACGGTTCACGGTATTTTTTTTACAGACCGCATGTTTGAGAAATAAAAATGGGCAGCTCTATTTCTATGTATTGATCAAATTGTCAAATACCGAATTGCAATGTTTAAAAAATTGTGGCTTTTTGCGGTGCTTTTGGATTGGTGCTGTGATAAATCATGTGTCACGTGGTCACGCGACATCAAGGTGCTCAAGACTTGCTGTCAAGTAACGTCACGTCACGCGGCCCCGCGGCATAGTCACGTGACTCTCTGCGTCCAGTTGATTTAAAGGGATACTGAACCAAGGAATTTAGTGTCCATAATAAGTGGTGCATGTTCTTTCCACGAGCCTGCAGCCGCCGGTGTCCGCGAGCACACGCAACGAAAATGACGTCAAAAACCTCCATTTGCGCTTAAAAAGCCTCTGACACGCCAAAAAAAATAATTTTTTTTTCATGCTAGGCGTTGAAATGGCATATCAGGACATCACAAAAAAATTGTTTCACTATAGAGTTGCGTAGTTTTTTTATAAGAAATAGAAATACGAGACACAATTCAAAGTTCCCGCCGTGCACTGTGACGTAACAGTGTACCGCAAGGTGTCGGGGCGGTCAGAAGGTAGGCACCGCCGGAAGTCACGTGAGTTGTATACCTCCTCGTGCTTACCGCGAGCGCGTGTAATATTTTTTAAATATTTTTGTTATTCTCCGCACCTCCACGAGCGATCGAAGCAGACAAGGTTTATTTTATTTGCCTTTCATCTCTTAATGTTGCTGTAAAGGTAGAAGAAGCGGAGTCAGTGAATTGACGTGATCACCTACAACGCCTAGAAGGTGCTGTGTGAGGGACTGTCCCGGTATTTCAGCAACTGAACAAGAGATAACACTGCATGCATTTCCGAGAGACATACATCGGCCGCATGGGCACCTAGTAAACAAGTTCTACCCATGTTATAGACAATATACACACTTTGTGCTCGACGTTTTACTTGTACTTTGTACACAAACCAGTTCGTATTCTTTAGACGGCAGGCATCTTTAGCCTGGAGAGTATCCGACGATTCAACGACCTCGGTGTCTGAACCTTCAGCAATGCGATCGGGCGTGTCGTATGCTAGCAATCCTAATTTCTGCGAGCGTTCTGAATTTTTTTTCAAAACTTGATAGCTTGTTTTGCGCTTAGTATAGCTCTGTATGATCGGACTGATGGCATGCACTCGTACACTGGCTTGTACTCGCAACGCTTTCATCATTGACCTCCATCACGTCGATCCACTGACTCTTCGTCCTCAAATTTTACAGCACGCAAACTAACCAACGGTTCAGCGGTAAAGAGCTAGCGGAACTGAAACTTCGTTTTCTACAATCGCTCGTACGAAAAGCAGAATAAAACAAAAAATCTTAGGCACGGTCGCGGAGAGCACGAGGAGTGAAACTCACGTGACTTCCGGTGAACTCACTTTTAGTGACGTAGGTCGATGCCTCCCTTCTGACCGCCCCGACACCTTGCGGTACACTGTTACGTCACAGTGCACGGCGGGAACTTTGAATTGGGACTCGTATTTCTATTTTTTATAAAAAAATACTATGCAACTCTATAGTGAAACAATTTTTTTGTAATGTCCTGATATGCCATTTCAACGCCTAGCATGAAAAAAAATTTTTTTGGGCGTGTCAGAGGTTTTTTATGCTTATTTTAGTTTAGTGTTCCTTAAGGAAAACACTAATCTTAAAAAGCAAAAATTAAAAAAAATTTGACTTACCGTATACATTTTTAAATACACATGTCACAAACAATTACATACGTTCTAATTACTAAACTCAGAAAAAGAACATTTATTTAGTTACATCGAAAAAGTTCCATCTCCAGGCTGTTTACAAGAAGGTCTCAATCAACTTTTCCCGTTTTCTCAGAATCAACTTTCACAACACAGTTTTGCCCATGATATCCTTGCATCTAGATTTCGGATCTGAACACTTCACTGAGGGTTGGTACCTCATACATCAAAGAAAGAAATTAGTCTAAACACCAGACACCACTGTGTAGATGAAAAACTTGTCTTTATTCTCCTTTGGCCCGAAGCCCATACATTTCACTGTCATCTTAAGCGCGAATGGAGGTCTTTGACGTCATTTTTGTTGCGTGTGCTCACGCACACCGGCGGCTGCTGGCTCGTGGAAAGAACGTACGCCACTTATTATGGACACTAAATAGACCATTTGCTATATTACCCAAGCATCAAGGAGAATGCAGGGATTGGTGTTCCACGCGCCACACGCGCACGCCTTCCCCGTATAAAATATTCGAAGTAACTAACCAAAACAAGGCGTGGACGAACGCGCGTGCAAGATAAATTTTATTTTAGGTTTTTGCTTTAAAAAATTTACTACTGCTGAGGCCAGCACGTGCGGCGCGTGGAACACCAATCCCTGCATTCTCCTTGATGCTTGGGTAATATAGCAATAGGCCTAAATAAACCGATCTTACCACCAGCCAGCTTGGCTACGCCACCGCTGCCGCAATGCATCGAGGGAACTTTAGTCTTTCTGCACGAGCGACAACCTCGCAGGAGCTCTGCGAGTGCAGAACACGAGGCGTCACGAGCTCTCTCAGGCGTTGCCGCGTGCAACCTCTGAACGAAAGTTATGGCGGCTTCGCGCATGTGCAGAACGCTTGGTGAGATCGGTATATTGAGAACGTTACAAGATTTATTGGCATTGTTGACACTGTGATGTCACATGACATCACGACTCCCCATTGCGAGTCACGTGATACCGTGAAGCACTCGATTGTCATGAGCGCGAGTCGAGTACTAGAGTTCATGACAATCGCATTGCCAAACATGGGTAATGGCTCGTGTTGAATCAAAGATGAGAATAGCCGAAGTCTAACAATGTCTAAATATGCTTTATTCTTTGCCAACCGCATCGCATGACTGTGATGAACACTGACGGTATATAATTAGTGTCAGATCACGTGGCCACTTGTCCTAGTTAGTTGAGGAGGGGAATGCTGCTTCTTTCCTTTGTTTTTCCTTTGTCAGCCATCAAATAATGAGAAGAACTAATGGACGTTTTTTTTTTTTGAAAGCTATTAACGTCAGGGATTAGCTCTTAGCGGTATTTACCGAAAGTTTAAAAATTGTTACACGTACCACTCATTTTACATGTACACATCATAGAGGCACCCAAACATGTTTTCGTTGTTGCTGAATTGTCTCAGAAAGTTTTCCTCGAGAATATGAACATGGAAAGAACTAAATGTGGCTTATTAATCGGACTATAAGTAGAAGTACAAATGTACGAAAGAAATACCAGAAAAGAATTATCCTAGTGGCCTCAGAGGGACTGTCGAACGTTGAGAGCCGCTTTAATTCTGGCAGGAGTGTCGTTATAAAGTTATTACCCAAGCTTTGACCACCACCGTATTTTGTTCTAACCTCACAGTTTTTGTGTGAAAAATAAAATAGATGCACTATTACTGTTCACAATTGACACCAATTTAATTGTCTAATTAACATCCACAAACGGAGGAAGTAGTTTCTCAGGAATGAAGGTGTTCTCCTAAAGAGCGTCGAAACAAGAAAAAAGAGGGAAAGGGGTGGGGGTGGGGGTATAGTTTTAAAACATACTGTGCTCTAAAGATTCCTCTGCTCCGCATCTTCGGCAGAGATCAGAAAGCGTCGTCTAGAAAACTACTTGGTTTGCAAATATACTTTTGCCAGAAAGCACGTTATCGGTGTGCCAGACGCTCGCGCCGTTCCTCACCACGTTGCAAGAACCAAAAATAATTTGTGTCTCTCAAATACATGGCTTGCGCTGAGCGCAAACCTTCTGCAGTGTGTATTTTGCACCACAGGATTGGATTTTCTCAGCAAGAACAAATCGCAATGACCACCAGCATACAGTGCGATGACGTCACGTGCAAACCATGTTAAACAGTTAAGTTTCCTAGTGAAATGCAATGTTCTTAACACTGGCAAAAGTGTATCTGAAAATTGTAAATTTGTGCAGTATATATAACAGTTTCGCGATGATCTGCGGCAGCCTAATAAGATGTTAGAGTGCTCATGACCGAGAAAACAGTTGTAAAGTGAGGGCCCCAAACAAGTGCACGTAAAACCGAATATAACATTAGCCTCCATAGACAGTATTTTGTGAAGGTCCAAGCTCGTACAAGCTAATGTCCAAATGTAATTTATATTAGAAAAATATTGTTTCTTCTTCGCGCTATTTATGTGTAATTAGGAATATCATTGCATGCATCAACTCTACGTATATCGTTTTGCAGTAAGGCGTTGTGTATATGATTATTTAGAAGAATGCCATTTATTATTCCTCTGCACATCTCGTGCATTTGCCTTCAGATCTAGTATGTGAGCACACAGTTCTTTTGGGAATACCCCGCGACCCGGTGTTTTCCATTGCCAAACAACGAACAAAGAAGCACGTTTCCCAAGACTCAACATATGACGTATTTTCGGGTATCGTTCTCCCCTGTCGGTCTCAAGCGGTTATGTAAACTTCCTCCAGTCAAATTTATTGATTACAATAAAATATACTGTAAACGACTTATTTTTCGCGGGCTCAATATTTCGCGATTTATGTCAAAGCTGAAGTTTCGGAATAATTTGCGGGTTCTAATTTTCACGACCCGTGGGATCTCAATATAGATTCCAATGTGTTTACATTTTAACAGAATTGTTCGCGGGATCTATTTTTCGCGAATTGTAGGCGATTTGTGAAATTCGCGAAAATTAGGTCCTTGCGAAAATTAAGTCGTTTACGGTATTTAATTACTGATTGAATGTTTGACAACATAAATAAAGACCCAATCACCTTAAAGATATACGTAATAAGTAAATGCACCTCAAATTTTCTAGTATCTGCGCTGCCAATATTTCCCGGCGTTTTTATCCTCGATAGACACGTCTAAAATGATTTGGGAGAGCTTAAACAAATGTCTGATTTTGAAGCTGATTTAAATAACTATGTGTTCCTGACACTTATTTACCATCTCAGACACATAGAAGTCTGTGATTGCCTTTTTTATATGATGAACAACATTTTTATGTGTCTGTGAACTGGACAAAAACAAAATACAAAGGGGCGCGTGGCGGAACACGCAGACCCTCAGAAAGTGACCCAATTAAGTAGCGCCAACGTCATAGTATGAAATAGTAGTTTATTTCAATTAAAAAAAAACTCACCAATTAGCAAGTGCGATACTTATTTGCAAATTTAATTTACCGGCATCTTGTCAAGAACATCAACAGCCAAGCTAGGCCGAAGATGTGCACTTGAGTACGCGCCATAAAAAGCCAGATTGGATCTGAGTATGAAGGTAGGTATAAATGAGAGTAATCAATCCGATAACTCTTCTGCATGATTATTCGCCTACATCCCCGTGCTGAGTTCAAACAATTCCGGTCATGAAAACAAGCGTTGTGAATGGTGATCAGTGTTTCTATAAACGGTAGACTGCAAGGGCTTGTCCTAAAACGTTCGTCACATTGTGAAAATATGATTGCTTTTAGTTCAGTGGTCGTCATATATATTGTGAAACGTATTTCGTAAATTAGATTTCACGATATATATGGCGATGAGGTGCCCCATTCGATGATTTAGTGCACTGAAATTAATTTTTAAGTTCAACATCACAATTAGCATTTAACTTTTAATACTGCCACGCGAATTTGTACCAATCACGGGTATTTTAGGTGACCTACCAGCCTTCGTGATACCTATCAATTCAGGTAAAATATATGTGACTGAGGTAAACAACCAGATCTTGAGCGTTTAAGCATGACCAGTTGTATGTTGATCTAGCTTTTCGTTTACTGTTTCGTCAAAAGTAAATAGATCCATCTTTTTTTTTTAATTTCCGGCTCGTAAAGTAAAAGTGGATTGTACGAATGATAAAAAGCTGTATAATTATTCGTTTCACGGTGAAAAACGGGCTTATTGCCAAAACAACGCGGAAAAAATATTCTCAATTTAGCGGTTCAAACCGGTTCGAGCCGGTTCAAACCGGTTTGAACCGTTATTTTTCGCTCCCCGGAACTGAACCGGAACTGAACCGAAAGGCGTGAACCCGAACCCGAACCGAACCGATATAAATTTCGGTTCGACACTCTGGTAGAAACTACTGTCCCTTGACCACAGTCTTCAAAGGACACATGCAAAGGAAAAAAGACTTTTTTAAAACAGCTCAGATGGAAAAAGGATTGTATAAAACAATTTTACAACGAAAAAAAGAAACATTTTAGAGCTATATTTACGCCGCTATACGCATCTGTAGTTGACGCCCACGGGCGCCGCGGAAAAGTGGCTCTTATTTATCACGTGGTGCTTGCGCTCTTTTGGAAGCTTCCTATGGTTTCTAAAAGTAACTTATTCATCTTTGTTTGAAGTATAACAGAAAACTAAGACTAATAAGAAACTTTTAGAGCCCAAAGGAAACTCCTGAAAAAGCGCAAGCAGACGTGATAGACTTCTGCACCGGCGCCCCGAAGCAGACGAGCTTGTGTGGCGGCGGCGGCGGCGGCGGCGGCGGCGTGGAGAAACGCGTTGAGGCGGCGTTGCTCAATGCTCAGCGTGCGGCGGCGGTGACGCACAGGCCTACCAGGTGACCAGCGGCGGCTCCCGCGGGCGCCAACTACAAATTCGTTTTGCGCTGTAAATATAGCTCTAAATCTTTAGATGCGGAGCATCTCTTGCTCGGGTCTATGTCCCGCGGCGTCGTAGTCCGCACTCACACTACGCATGCGCAACTCTCCTCCTTCCCTCTCTCCAACAGCTGCGCGTTACTCTCTCCGCTCTCTCTCTCTACCAGCTGCGTGCACTTCGCGTGCGTTCGCTTCTACTCACACCGCGCGCGCATGCGCAACTCTCCTCCTCTAGTCTCCTCTCCTTCAAGTGTGAATATAAGCAGCGGTAGCGCGCTGCGCGCGTTCAGGGAGGAAGTGGCCGAGTGGATTCGTGTTTCGGCTGCCGAGCAGTGCGGACGCACGGATGGCGAGCTCGGATCGAGCGACGATAACGGTCGTTGCCGGCCGTGGTGACAGGGCTTTTTGTATCCCTGCTGATTACCGGATTCTGCTGCCGACGTTGCCGGCGGGCGATACAACGAAGAACCAGGCTTATATTCACTGCGACGTAAGTGCCAGGCCGCTCCGAATCGGAGACTTCAAGGAACCGTTGGAAGAGGTCGACATGCTCAAAGAAGTTGCAGGGCTCGGCGTATGCCAGATGGGACACGTGTGGCTGTGCAGCCTGAAGAGTGCGGCGGCGAAAGAGCGGCTTCTCAAACTGGGCTGGCTTACCGTCAAAGGTAAACTGTGCATCCCCGTGGACCCCAACAGGCAGGAAGTGCGGGTCAAGCTGCATTGGGTACCTTTCGACGTCCCCAACGACGCTCTCCGAAGAGCCTTGGAAGAGTACGGGACTGTCAACGAGGTGAGCAAGGGAAACTGGCGTGTGGATGGCTTCGAGGATATCGAGTCCACTACAAGGATTGCCAAAGTCACGCCGAAGGAGGGAGTGACGCCGGACAAGTTGCCTCGCCAGCTGAAGCTTAACGGGGGCACGATCCTTGCTGTCGTCCCCGGACGAGCGCCGGTTTGTCTGCGGTGCAGCAGGGCAGGACACATACGACGTGACTGCCGTGTGCCCCGGTGCGTCGAGTGCCGAGGCTTCGGCCACGTGTCCCAGGAGTGCGTGCGCTCGTATGCTAGCGCAGTAGTTAATCGAGCCACCAATGATGATGAAGAAATCATCATGGACGAAACAGAAACGGAGGAGGCGGCGACGCTGCCTTCGAGTCTACCGGAGACAAAGGATAAAGCTACGACAGGTGATGCAACTAACGGTACCAACGCAGCAGAGGTGACGGCCAAGGCCTCGACGCCCGACGATGACGGACCTGGAAAGGAGACGCAGGCGACGACGGCGGGAGGTACCGACGCCGTCGACAAGGGTGACGTGAACGAGCCACTAATGGAACTGGACCTTACGAATGTGAAGAGGCGACTGGATGACGAGACCAAGGACAACGAAGCACAGGAGCTACATCGCCCACAAGGCCAGTGGAAACAAATCGGGAAGAAAGGTCGTTACGCCACCAAGCTGCGGTCCTCGTCGCTGACCCGCGATGGGGAACTGTCGCAGAGACCCGCAGCGCCATCAGCCGAGCTCTGCAGGAGCCAAGCGACAGGTAAGCACCAGGAGGTTGGTCTATCGACACTAAAAACAAAACAACTGGTAGGGCTCACGTCCGGGCTCCGTATCGGAACTCTGAACGTTAGGGGCTTAGCGGCACGTCGCCGGCAATGCCAACTTAGTCGCCTCCTCACGGAGAACGACCTGGACGTACTTTCTGTCCAGGAAACAAAGGTGGAGAGTAGGATTCAGACCGTCCTCATGGTGCGACCGTTTATGTCGAGGTACCATGTATGTGTGAGCCACTCTGTCGGTAGGTCAGGCGGCTGTTGCCTGTTTTTGAAGAAAGCATCAGGAATCATGGAGGAAAATGTTATTGCATGCGCGTCGGGTCGTTTTGTTATTTGTGACTTTTCTTTCTCCAAATTAAAGTGGAGGGTTATATGCATCTACGCCCCCACTGTGGGAAGCGAGCGATGCACTTTCTTTGAAAATATTTCTATTTACCTCCAGAGTGATAGAATCACGGTACTATTAGGAGATTTTAATTGCATCTGTTCACCTGAAGACCGATCAAACCGACCACGCAACAGAGATAAATCTGGGGAGCAGCTAAATAATTTGGTTAAAGATTTCGAACTTGAAGACGTAGCACAATGTACGTCAACCGGTAATCGTGTGATCTACACGCACCATCAAGGTAGCAGTCATGCGAGGCTGGACAGAGCGTATGTGTCGGTCGACATTGTGCCCGAATGTGGTAGTTATGCAGTCAGTTACGTGTGTTTCAGTGACCACAGCCTAGTGACTTTCACAGTGGGTCATTGCAAGAACCGCTCTAGCTTCTCCTGGGAGTTATGGAAGCTAAACGCTAAACTCTTGGACGATAAGCAATTTACTGAAAAGGTTCAAAGTAGACTGGAGCAAACAAGCAGTGTAACTGATAATGAAGTCTGCAGGGAGTGGGAATTATTTAAACAACAAGTGCAGCTTGATGCGATAGAGAGGGCATGTCAAATTAAGCGTGAAGAGCGAAAGGTAGAAAACGGTCTTCGCGCGGATTTACAGAGGCTGCACATGGAGGAAGGAAGGACACCCGGAATCTTCAAAGATGATATAAGCAGCATAAAGCGCAATTTGAACATATTGACACAGAGCGGTATAAGGGGGCGATTGTTCGTGCCCGAGCAGAGAGGTTGCTTTTGGGGGAAGCGCCCACCAAACGGGCACTTGTCCTTGGAAAGAAGTATGTTAGCGGAAACCAGATAGCGGAAATAGAGTACAAAGGCACAATGACTATTGATCAAGCCCTTATCCAGCGTGCATTCGTTGAGTACTATGAAACATTGTTCGACAAAAAATACCAAAATAGACGGGTCTTGATACAGAATTCCTGCCAAGTCTTCCACGGTTAGACCATGATGACGAGCACGTTTTGGAAGAACCAGTCAGCGTAACAGAAATCGAGAAAGCGATAGATGAACTAAGCGCAGGCAAATTGCCCGGCCCGGATGGATTGAGCGCTGCCTATTATAAGAAATTCAAACCAGAAATCGCGCCGTTGTTGCATCGGGTTTATAATGAGTCTTATCGGAACCATAGGTTACCAGGCTCCTTTTTGTGTACGCATACAGTCTTGATACCGAAAGGTAACGACGCCTCCAAGCTACGCTTCACTAGCAACTATAGACCGATCACCCTAGCTAATGTGGATTATAAAGTTCTCATGAAGGTGTTAGCGAGGAGGATGCAGAGTGCAATTTGGAAAATTGTATGCCTCATCAAACCTGCGGAATTAAAGGCCGGAGTATTTGTACGAATATACACACAGCTAGGAGTGTGCTGGAGTGTTGTGATGCTGAGTATCGGACAATCGCACTGCTCCAAATCGATTTGGAAAAAGCCTTGGATCGTGTATGTCATGACGTACTTTTTCAAATTTTAGAGCACGTGGGAATCGGGTCTTTCATTCTCGAAGAAGTAAAAATGGCTTATTTAAACTGTTCAACAAAGTTGATAATTAACAGAGAAGTCACAAAGCGGATAAACGTTCTTTCTTCAGTACGGCAGGGGTGTCCTTTATCCCGGTTACTTTTCGCGATTTTTTGGAACCTTTCTGCCGCTACATCATTCACTGTAAGGACATTAGGGGTTTCACTTTACACGAGTGCGAGGTAAAAATGTTAGCATATGCAGACGATATAGCTGTTTTTTGTTCAGACTCTAGAAGCGTCACAAGGGCTGTGGAAGCGACTAAGCGGTTTTGTGACGTCACAGTGTGTGCGGTCAACTGGTCGAACTGTTACGGGCTATGGCACGGAGAGTGGGCTTCTGCGCCAAACTTTTTTGAAAATATCCAATGGGCTCGGGAACTTCAGAAGTATCTGGGTGTCCCGTTAAAACATTATCGCGAAAATAACGATTACTGGCGGGAGGAAACTAATCAACTGAAGGCAACCGCGGAAAAGTGGGTAACGAAAGAATTGTCGATCTTCGCACGTGCGATAGTTTGTAACTTGTTCTTTATGTCGAAACTATGGTACGTTCTTCAAGTACTACATTGTTCTAGAGTCAATATTCAGCGAATTCACCGGGTGTTTGCAGTATTCATTTGGGCGACTCAGTGGGAGCGGACTAATAGAGCCAATCTTTTCCTTCGACCCCGAGATGGTGGTGTTGGTCTGTGTCACCTCTTCATCCGTCAACTCGTTACACGATTTATGTTTGTGCGCTATCAATCTGACCCATTTCTGCGCACGGTAATACAAAGAAAGCTCTTTGATGTGTTGCCCAGTTATGTGGTTTCGTCATGCCGTGTTCGCTACGGAACATTATCGCGTTTTTTTTAGAGAAGTTGTATCAGCGTGTCGTTTCCTTTTTGTACGTTTGTCTCGTCCCTCACTAAATTGCTTACATGCGGTTTATACTTTATGGTTGTCCGCACTTGCGAAAATGTGAAGCGTGAATTTTTTGAGGGCTTTGCCCTTGCCGACTCTCAGACTGCTGGGAAAACTTTGGGTTCCAGGGAAATAATACCACATGTTTTCTCGCTTTGCTGATGAAGTGAGGAGGACGTAGTTTGAAAATCAGTTCCTGGTCTTTCAAGAAAGTTGTTTAAAACATCTTTCTTTCCGTTTCTTTTGTCATTACTCGATGCGCGTTTTTGTTTTTTCTTTCAACCTTCTCAATCAAGTACTGCCAGAAAGTTAGTAAATAAGCGCAACATATACAGGATTTTGTATAGAAAGTCAGTGCCCCAGTCGAAAAAGAACTCTTTATACTCTCCGCAAACAACATCATCAATACAAACCCTACTTCTAAAGGCGCATGTCACGCAGTGTTTCGAGCAGTTTCCGAAAAAAAAACGAACTATAATTCAATTTCCCACTGTGGAAGCGAATACGAGCGCCAGCACGCTAACGGGTACCTTTAGCAATCATGAGTTCCGCAAAACACACCGCCAAGCTAGGCCGTACCAAGCCGCCACCTGATTTGCAGAAGTCAAGCCTTGTTTACCGATCTACGACATAAAGCTCCGATACAATCGCCAAGTGCCTCGCTCGGCCGCCACTGCCTGCGGTGGGACCATTGCCTCTCGGTGCGTTCCCGCAATCTGACTACTCGCTCGGTGACAGATCGGTTCCGGGACTTCCTTGGCAAAAGCTCGAGGGTCATCCAATGCGGAACGCACGTGTGCGACAAGGAACCGCACACGGTCGCTTTCACGCCGCCTGCGCACATGAGAACACGTCATAAATGCTCCGAACAGAAAGAACTGAAAAAGAAAAACGAATGGGCAAGCACTCACCAATTAGACTCAACTCCACAGCTGGTTCCATGGGAACGCCGGTACCTAGGACACTTCCTTTTCCCAAAGCGTTCTTCGATGTTTTCTCATAGAGAAATATAGTACTATGTAAAGAGCGGACACTTCCATAGGCCCCAGCGGCCCAATTCAGCGTCCGCGAGCGCACCCAGCGGCCAGTATAGTCCCTAGTTGAGTGTTGAATGGGTGGATACACGCTGTAACCGCTGGCCAGATTAATGAATGAATTCAAGGCGAATTCTGGCGGTATTTTTGTATCGGGCAGTAGCATGCGCCCTCTAGTTTAACGAGTCAGTGCTATTGTAACTAGCATGATTTTTGTTTAAAATGGAATCGGTTTATAAGCATACCTTAATTGTGCTGCAGACGAAAAGTCATCCAGCGCTACATATAATTCAAACTGACAGCACACCGAAAAGGATATTTTCACATTTGTGCTAACTCTCTTGAAGAGACGACATGGGACGACACCAGGGATTGACACACAAAAGTATTTATTTTAGTAACTATATGACAAGCAAAACAAACATCAACTCTGAAGACAAGGAGCGGTGTATGTTATTCATACATTACAAAAATAAGATTACACATGCAAAATGTATGAATAACGCGTCAACAGTTGTACGCTGGAAAAAAAGTACTGTAATAAAGCGAGACTTACCGCGACAAATGCAATATGATGGAGGGCATTTAAAAACAAATTAACGTCCAAGTTCCATGAAAGGCGCTTGCACATACGACCATGTGATTAATACGACAACAATAGAAGAACAATCTGGCCCAGTGGCTTCTAAATTCAGTGACCAAAGGCAAATGTCCGTCAACAAAGAAACTACAGTCACAATACTTCTTACGTATACCGTATACCATGACCGCAATTCGGAAGAATGACTAGAAACCCGCACGAGACAACAAGCCGCGGAACCAACTCAACCGACACAACGAGGCAAGAGACACAGACCAAGCAGCCGAAGTATCCGCCCTCCGTCGAGTACACGACTCCGAAGCCAACCGTCGCGCCGCAGCCATAGCCACAGCCGTTAAAGTCGTTTTTTAAAGTTTTCAAAGTTCGTAATAATTTTAAAAGTTTACTCTGTACAACAAAGTTGTTTATTAACATTATATATCTGAAAAATATTCAGAATAAGTGGCACTGTTGCGCCGACTAACGTCCAGTAGAGTCCCTAACTCTTGGGCCGCGAAACGGCTTGAGTGGCCACTCTTTACGTAGTACTATACTTCTCTATGGTTTTCTTCCTAAAGTCTGCAAGCGCCCAAAAGTTCGTACTCGCTTTTTTTGTGTTTCGCGATGGCGATGGCGATTTGGCGATGCTCGTTGCCTTCGTTCCCCGTTGGTTTCGGTTTTGACCGAGCTCATTTGACGCAACGTGAATATGCTTGTTTTAGTCAACTGAAATTCCAACTTTCAAATGCAGAAAGTTGTTTTAAAATCTATATAATTATTTGTAATAAACCATGTTGTAGTGCATTGTGTACTAAACTGAAGCTTGGCTTCGTTTCATTTTAACATGGCGGCTACCACCACTATCCCGTGTACGCATTGTACCGTGCTCGACCTATTTGCTGTGCATTGGTTGTCCTGTTATCCACCTCTCGCGATCCGCATCAGCAACAAGCATGCTGTATTGTGTGCTCGCCGGAAAGAATATCCAATCTGCTTGGAATCAAGGCCCCCACTAGGGTTGATCGGACGTCGTCATTACCCACGAACCGACTCGGCAAGCCTCACGTCGTTGCTTGGTGCCTCCACGTTTCCGGCGATGAATCCCGATTCCCCAAGTCCTGGCCTCAGCCCTATATGACGTAGCCGGTGAAAAACAATCTACGACAAGGCGGTGTCTTTGGAATATGATTGCTACGATCAGTGGCTCTTAAAACCTCAGTAGCCCCCTTTAATGGTGAGCTCTTCGATGTGAATGTCCTTACCTTCAGCGTCCGGAGACTGCTGCGATCCTCCGACGAGAACGGACGTCTTTTCCGGGCTCCGCAAACCCTAAAAACTGTGTGTGATACTGGTATAAACATTGCCTCGCACTGTCGGCCCACCACAGCACGTCCACCGAGAGATCGGTTTGCTGGAGTCTCGTTCTGCGAGCGGCGCGCCCGTTTCTGCTTCGAATATGGCTTCAGCCGACGCCGCAGCTTCGCAGCCCACCAATATCTCTCCATCCTTCCTGAGCCAGGACGTGGAAATCCCCCTAGAGGGAGACGACCTAGGTGGGGAATGGATCACCCCTAGAAAGCCACGCGAATCTCGTCTTCCGGCCCACCCCAATTCCGAACTTCACGCAGTTATAGTGCATCTCAAAATCCTTCCTGCTGGCGCAGCTGCGCAGCCTTTTGACATTTTGCCGGCGTTCTTGCAAGCCGCACAGCTCCGTGCTCATGCATGTACCGACGTGTCGCTTCACCTCCATCCAAATAACCGTCTCGCCGTCCTCCGCACCCATCACAAAGCGATTGCCAACCGGCTACTGCGCGTCACCAGCATCACCTTGCAAAACACTTTCCTTCCCGTCCACTCCTACCTAGCCGCTCCAAACAACTCCTGCTGAGGTGTTATATATGGAATTGCCTCGGGAGCCACCCCCGACGAGATCATCAATGATCTGGAGTCTTATCAAGCCGCCGTCCTTCACACAAGGCGAACGGACATAACAGGTTCAGCCATCATCACCTGTATGGAACCCATGTCCCTTACACAGTGTACTACCGCCACCTCGAATTTCGCTGCCGTCCCCACAAACCTCGAGCCCATCACTGCAACAACTGACTCGAGTACGGGCACCGTACGCTGGCCTGCCCGGGCAACCAGCGACGCTGCCCCACGTGTTCCACCATCCTGGCCCGCCCGGACGAACTTCATCCCTGCACTCCCTGGTTTGCGTTGCTTCAACTCGCAGTGTGGTTCTCAAACAGGGCACTTGGTCCCGAAGAAGCTGCTGCACCTTCACTCACTCCACAAGACGCATCCCACGACAGTTCTAGCGGTATGTAAAGCGTGGATGCAGAATTCGGTTTTTGACAGTCACCTTGTCGATTGCTACAGTGGAGCACACTGCTTACAGAAAAGATTGTGCTAAGAACTGTAGAGGTGTGCTGGTCGTGGTACCTTTCCCATTACCCTTTTGGTGACGCCGTAACCTGAAGCTGGAACCTCCCACAAGCATGGCAAAGTGCGGCTATGCTGTGCGTGCTACCAGGCTTCTGTGAAAGCTGAGTCCTTCGACTTGCCCAGTGAGCCACTGGTGCTCATTAACACGAATTTGTTAAATGCGTGCATACTAGAAGTCTTCCAGTTGAATCGCTCAGAGTGCATGGAACCATTTCCACAGGCCCAAACGTTCGACAGTTCGACGGGACAGTGTGCTCAGTCAAATTGTTCTCAACATGTTTATTAATCGTGATAATGCCTGCCTGATATCGACTTTCCTGCTGCTACAGACGACCTGATGCTGGTGCCGCTTGTCAGCTGATTCCAGAAACCACGACGGTTTGCAGAACAACATCGACAAGGTCTACTACAAACAACCAGCTACACTTCTTCACACAGCATGACGGCAGTTTTGTTCCAAATGTGCGGAACACTGGGTTTAGTATTTTGCGTGTCCAGTGGAACCGGCCATAGCACACTTATGTGTTCTCTACAGCCCCGGTCCTGCCACATCTAAAGTATTGCAGCTCCATATGAGACTCCTATGAGGTTGATCTTGTAAGTTCAGTTCAAAGTTTTCAGCAAAGGGGGCAGCTTACGCTATTCTTCGGCAGCCAAGCTCGCTCCGGATCACTCGCAGCTCTGACATTGGCTAGAATTCTGGCCCTTCACTGGTGGGCCAGAGGTGACCTCAGGTGTGGCCCTTTAGTGGGTCGTCTTATTGTGCCTCCTAGACAACGTTGTGGAACTGCAAGGTCACGAGACAGCACTGAAGGGAGTTGTTCGCAAGAATTGTGCCGGTGTCTTTCAACTGTTTCGTACCGTTGAGCAGCAGCATTCCTTTTTGGTGTGGTCTTCACTGTTCTGGCAATCCCTTTATGTGCACTTATGCAGAACCCCCTGACACTCATCACATAACAATCATCACAAGCTCGAAAAATTCTCTAGACATTCAACGTGTCACCTTCACTCTGAGTGAGGTAGAGCAGTGCCTATGTGCTTCAGTGTGAATTATGGATTTTTACTTAATTTATATTCGGTGTTTTCCCCCACCCCTTTTATTTGTTTCTTTTGCAAGGTACTATAGGATTCTTGGTAGCCTTTGACCAATTTACCATAAGGATTTGCTTTTAGCAGAATTAAACAATAAAAACATTTTTAACGCTTTCATCCTCTACTATAGTACGCATTGACACATAACTGTATGCAATTTTATTTTACCCACACTGTAAAATATTTTCGCCCCATTTTACGAAAAAGTTGCTAGTTTGCTATAGCAGAAAACGGGTTTTATGTGCGTTAACTAAGAAACGGACACAAAGTCCGTGAGAATTACGACAAAAGTGTTTGTAAAATTACGGAAATTTTTTACAGTGTAACTGGAATAATAAGCGGGACTACGCCAACCTAGCTGCCTTCGTCTCTAGTGACTCTTCGAACGCGATAGAACGTTGCGACCAAATGCCCGACGCGGGCCTTCCGCATTCGAACGCATTCGAAGAGTGAGTAGAGACAAAGACAGCTATCTTTCCGTCCACCCACTAATTATTTGAGCCCTCTTCGCATTTGTCGCGTCCCTTTCTGCCCACATAGAGTGAAGACATATCCACCAAGACGTCTCTGTAATCAAGCATGTCCAAAATGTTGAAGCGTGAAACAATTGACAGCTAATGCAACGTCTTGAGGAGTCAGACCAAATAAAACGACAAGTGAAAAAGCTGTAGCCGATATAAATCCTTACATGTAAAAAAAGAAAAAATCAAATAAATATATCTATTTTCTATCAATTTATTCCGAAACACTATACTTTTCTTCTCACTCGCGAAAATCACTCGGTGGATGGAGCTGTCTTGGCATCAGTTTTACGAAATCAGGCTTATGCTAAATCGTGCAGGCAAAAAAAAAAAAAAGAAAGAAGAAATATCGGAAGCAGTTTACGACGAAAATGTGCCATTACCCCGTCAGCATTATATTTTGCTTTTGTGGTTGTCTGATCCTGGCTAGAGGGCAGAATGGGGCCCATCACCAACCCGTTCGAAGAGAGGCTCCCGATTCAGATGGCAAATATGTAGGACAATTCTATCTTTGTCGGTCAGTGCGGAAGGTGTGTGATATTGAACGCTAAGGCGATGCCTGGTGTGCTCTCATCATTGCTTGCACCCATCTTTGCTCATATATTTTACAGGTACTTTGGCATTTTCGTGTGCATGGTCGACCTCTGATGCAGCTACTTACACTCGGATCCACGCTGACTACTTTACACCTCCGACATGGCTGTGGCTGATGCTAAAATTTCCAATGGCAACTCTGCAAAAGGAGGCAACAGCACTACCCATCTTGTAGTAAACTTCATCCCTGCGGCGGACACGTGCCCCTCCTGTGAGTGGCTGCGTGTATTTCGCGTATTTTTGTCATTTCAGACTTCATTCATCGTCTGCTAAGTAGCAGGAAAATGCTCATACGAATATTACCCACCCGACAGACCTTCGAAAATTACTTTATTTTACATCCTTTTTTTTTTGTCCGCTTCCCACCATAAATCAACTTAACGATATTAGGTTAAATGGACCTTCCAAAAAATTTAGAACTTGTTTGAAATATGCACTGAAACAGACTTCATGAAATAAAAAAATATCAAGACAAATTGTGTTTTTTTCTACAAATTTGCTTTCTTGTGGGAGTTAGAAGCAAACTAAAGCTACAGAAATCAAGAAAAAAATACAAATACAAGCATTTCCCAAAGCCGCTTGGCAGACGCCGGAGTCATGCCAAGCCACTGCGGCGAATCTGCCGGCCGGCTTCGACGGACACATTGCAAGGCCCCTAAATTCGTCAAACACAAAGTTGGAGCCGAAAGTTCGCGGAGCACGCCAATTAAACGTCGGCAAAAAAAACGCAAAGTCATCGTCGTGATAGGCCAATCGGTGCGCTCCGTCAACTTGGGCCCCAACTTTGTGTTTGGCGAGTTTAGAGGCCCGGCCTCTGTTTTGCAGCGACCTTTTTCTTTGTGCTATCATTGTAGCTAGCCTTTTACATTAACTCACAAACGTACAGTCGGCACGGAATGAAACGCGAACAAGGAGCCCATGGTTTTCGACCCACCCTGAGTCACCTAGAGACGCAACACCGAACGTTTGGATGCACTGAGCAAGAGTCTAACACATCGAAGGAGCAGCCATCTTCTTGCAGCTCCCATCTGGTTCAGGTGGTGCAGCATCTAGCGAAAACCATGCACCCACTGTTCGCGTTTCATTCCGCGCCGACTGTACGCAACATCGAAGAGAATGGATAGTGCCTAAAGTACGCCATGTACTCGGTCAAAATTTCACCGCAATTTATAGAGCACAAAACAAGATTCCGGGCTTCAATTTTGTTTTTATCCCGCACCATTGTATTGTTTACAGGTTCAGATACCCAAGTTGAAAATTTCTGGCCGGATATGTGGTTAAGATATGTGTTATTTTCACCCTGCGCATACCATCCACACTTGGCATTTGTTGTTTCGAGCTGGAACGACTCATAGCACATACGATTAGGAGATGCTCGTCCCCTGCGATATGAAAGACCCACTGGGGGCGCGTGGCCGATGCTGTGGCTGGCGGGGGCGCTGCGAGCGCTCCAGGCAGTTCCATTCAGCTTCGTGGGGAGGACGCTCACTCGGGCCTCCGCTAAAGCGCAACGCGCTAATCAGTTTCTGATTTTGGTTTTGAGCGTCCTCCCCTCAAAGCAGAACGGAATCGCCCGGGGTGCTTTCAGCGCCCCACGAGCCACCGTCTCAGCCACGCGCTCCCAGTGGGTCTTTCATATTGCAGGGGACAGTACATAGCTCATGATGTCGTCGTGAATTCTAATTAGCTCTACATTTGGCACGTTATTGAGCTTCAAGTTTTTGCCTGTACACCGTGGAAGTACCTTCAGCGAGATAATCATACGAAACCCTTCGGGGTAGCATGTCCTCGGAGAGCCGTCCACGTCTACGCGCAGATTAGCTCGATCGAGCACATGAATCCGCAAACCAACGCAAAAACACGATGACACCAAACTAAACTGCGAGAACAGCACACGGCAAGAGCTTCAAATTCTGATCGCAGAAATGAGTGTCCCCAAAGGCCCGGCTCGTCCCGTCATCCTGATTTCCCAATGGGATGCGCATGCGAGAAATTCTGGGATAGCCATAATTTGATATAATATACTGTTAAATGCGCTTGTACACCTGCACAACGGTTCACATGTTCTGTAATGGGGAAGCGGGCGAGTTTATCAAAAATTTCTTCTTGTTTTGTCTGCACATTTTAAGCATAATGTTTTCTATTTTCCATCATTCTCGGTCAATAAATACAAAGTTTTGAAAAATTCCGATGGTTTACATAGTGATACACTTCATTTTGTCTGTATGAAACAATCCTGACGGTTCTTTCCAACACTGCTAATCAAAAGATGGTTCAGCCATTATGTCACCACTGTGCTACCAGTCAGATGTTCTGAACACACTGTGGCACCACCAGACTTCGAGCTGCTTTTCCTCGATCAAATTAAGGCATGATAAACTTATTTTGTTTGGCTACTACCTCTTCCCTGAGTAGCTCGAACCACTAATGTGGTAATAACATGAAGATTGTAGAGGTAATATGGCTCCTTTGGACCACATTTGTGATGCCAAGTTATCGACTCAATATAATAAGATTTGCACCTTCTTTTTCGTACAGAGCTCACCATTCTATGCATCATGCCTGGTGAACACGACTGAAGGAGAGAATAAGATTCATGACGGACTGTACTGTTCTAGGTGTCAGACTTTGAATGAAGTATGCAAAGGTGTTATTTAAATGTTATACCAGCACCTCCTTTTTAAGTTGCACTATCCCTGTTGGCTTCCCTCTTCTTGCCATCTTCTTTTCTGGGGAAAAATGTATTTTCAAGTTGATGCTCTCACACCCTCATGACTGGTACCTGCACTACTGGCTACACGGAACTGAATTCGCACATGAAATAATATTTTATCTGCGGTGCCCGAGATGAGCCATAAATGCTGCTTATTATTGTGCTTGTTTGTGCTTTCGGTTTTGTGTATTATGTTGGGTTACAGATGTGTAATGGGGTGAGATGAATTTGTCGTCGGTTGACGAGGGCAGGAATACCATAAAGAAAGATCGTTGGCATTTCCCCGAGCAGTCCGTCACTAATTCTACTTCTTGAGCTGAGCTTACCGCCACTGCTCGGGCCATATTGCATATGGATGCTCTGTGGTTCATAACTACCATATTCATTCTATTGAAAAAGATATGTGCACTTTGCATCACAGTGGTCAAACACGAGTAAAAAATTAAATGTAGTAATATCGCAGTGCTTTTTGAGCAGCACCTCTGGATCACTGCTCTGAGTTCAAGTCGTCTGCCGGGAATGTTGACTCTAGAGTTCGGTTACCTTTGCCGACTTTACTTGAATTGCGCGTGCTTGACAGTTCAATTATACGGAGACAGCACAAGCCATAGCTGGGCACTAGAATGCCAAGAGTTTGAAGACTATTTGATTCAACGAGAATACAAGTCGTTTACAGCTTTGAAAGAAAACCATTTCGTTTTCAGTGGAGCACCTCGGTTCACATACACTGTAAAATATGGACCGTAAAATTTACGGTCTAATACCAGGCAGCTGATGCTGCCAAAATTGTACCGTAAAAATAACGGTGCACTGTAAATCTGGTTTGCGATAAATATAAACGGTGACCGTGGAAATCTACGGTCGCCGTTTAAATTGACGGCAAACCAGATTTACAGTGCACGCGTTACTTTACGGTCCAATTTTGGCAGCACCAGCTGCCGGGTATTTGACCGTAAATTTTACGGTCCATTTTCATGCGACCGTAAAACGTTGAGAACTATGGTACTGAACCACACCATTAAAGTCATTTAAACAGCGTAAAACAAAACAGCGTAAAAAAAAACTCGGTCGAGTATTTTGTAGTTGTTGTATTACACTGTTCAACTGGCTTTAATCGCGAAGTGAAGCAAAGCACAGATAATTTTGTCTGCGGCGAGGTCGGCTGGTCTGCAGCATCCGATGCATTATTATTCGTGACTATTGCTTCAAACGAATGTAAAAAGATCTTATTTTTATCTGCATTTCCATATTTATTCCGACATCTCGGCAATTAACTGAAGATCCTTTTTGTTTACGTATGTTTTTTTCTGTTTTTTATTCGGGTCTCTCGATCAGGGTTGATCCCAGCGACATCTGTAAGAGCAGATATACGAAGTAGCGTTTTGCTACCACAGCTCATATTACGCCAGTAAAAATAATTACACAATAATAAATACATAAATAGGCCAGTGACAAACTTTTGAAGCACTGATCTTTTGAAGGTGCCTAAGTGGCACCTTCTTGTAGGTTAATGAAACTCCCCCATAAGAACTTCTAAATTCACATCAACACTGTTTTACCAATCTCACACCCAGGGACTCAAACCGAAAAATATAACGTTTCGGTTACGGTTACGGTTACCGCTTCCTGATGATAACGGTTTCGTTTCGTTTTTTTACGGTTTTAACTTTTAAGGTTTCGGTTACCGGTTACAAGTTCTTAGAAACCGGTTTAGTTCGGTTTTTCCAATAATTTGTTTAATTGAAATGCTAGACAACCGTTTTATAATAAACGGTTTAAACCCAGGCAGCACAAGGTGTTGGGCCAATATTGGAAGAGCATTGGCAAAAAAGGTCCAATGACTGTCCACTTTAGCCAATCTGCTCCCAATCTTGTCTATGCATTATATAGAATCTTTAGTAATGGCCCACCCAGGTAACAATTTATGTTGTGGAGACAGTCGGCGCAACAAAGTTTCGCAACATGGAAACAGTTTTACTGCAATCGCGCAACAATGTTGTAGCAACAGTCATAACACTGCAGAAGTGTCCGCTGCTACAGCACTGCGGCAACTGTGTCGGTCAACCGTTGATTGTTTCATGCTCGCAACAGTTACCGAAGCATTGCTTTTACCCAGCAAAATGTGTGCTGTCCTGATGTTGCTAAACTGTTCCCGTGGCAGATTCAAAAACAGTTTGCGTTTACACTGCCAGAATGCAGTCGCCAAACATTGCTTTCCAAAAGTGTTCCAACCGTATACGACACAACAGTTTCGCGCTAGGTTGGGATAGATGTGTCGAGGAATTGTTGCGGAAACACTGGACACCATTGTTGGTTGACTGTTGCTCAAACCTATTCGGCAGACGTTGCGTGCCACAACGGGACTGCAGCTGTACATCAGTTTTTGCCAACTGTTGCCGCATGCATCTTCTCAACATTTGCACTGCATGACCAGGCAGCGCTCCTCGCGACAGTGCTTCCCCATGATCGGGGCAACAATGTCTTGCTTTTGTTGCTAGAGTGTGTCATGCCACAGCTGCGTGGCATAGTTTTGCGGGTGTTCCTCACTTGTCTCGCAACAATTAGGAAACAGTCGGGCAGCCTTTTGGTAACTATTGCGGGCACCTTACAGCGGAACAGTAGTACAGCCAACGTTACTAGAACTCAGTATACTGTCATGGAACATTCCCCAAAGAAGTTGCACCGATCCGTGCAATGTAACGCAACTATCGGCGATCCCAACGCCGCCATTTCTCCCGCCGCGGCCACTGAGGGAACTGCACAGCTGTTTGAACTGGCTCAGAGTATCGCATTCGATAGCGTCAACTGTTACTCTTCTATTTTGGCTTTCATCGGCAATATCGTAGCAGAAATATACAAGGTAAAAGAGATATGGTTGCCAACTACCGTCTCTCATGCGGAAGTACCGTGAATAAATACAGAAGTCAGCACGCACCCAGCTCGGGACGCGCTACCTGAAATCTCCGGTGAGCCATGGTTGTATAAAAACAATAGTAATTATGCCGCGAAACCTTGTAAACTATTTTTTTAAAAACCATCCCGTGCCTTCTATTTTGTACCAATCTCCAATAAAGGTTCCTACAAAAACAGTTTATTTCCGTTTGTTTTTATGCAAAGAACTAGCTTTCTTAAAGCATGCCCGCCAAAGATGTTACTCTTTCTGTGGATGCTAGTAGAGGGCGCCACCGCCGCGTTGTTTTGGAGTTCTCCGTCCCCGCAGGACCAGCGGGGGAAGGACGTAACTACCCATGTTCGCCCTGCTGCGAGTAAACTCCGCGCGTGCGCGCGCCTATGTGTGTGTGAGTGTGTGTACGCGCGCGCCCGCGCGCGCTTTGCTCTGCTTTGTTTTGGAATGGCACAGGTTTGTTACCCGTTTTTACACGTGTATCATTCTGTTTTGAGTGTTTGAATTTATTTTCCTCTCCCGTATCCCTTTCCTTACTTGGCGGCGGGCTAGCTGCGTCTCATCAAGGGTCTCATCAACCTTTCTGCCTACCCTTGCACCCTGCTATAGTGGGTATCGCAATCTGTGCAAATAAAAATTATTATTATTATTATTATTATTATTATTATTATTATTATTATTATTATTATTATTATTATTATCGCCATTGTCGTCAGGTCTGTGGCTAAAACTACAGTCCTACAGTGGCGAAAACTCAAACGCTCCTTGCAACTAGTGAACACGGCCGTTCATTGGTTGTTGCCTTCTGGACGCAGCGGGAGACGCGACGCCTAGACGCAAAATATGTGGCTCCTCCAGATACGCCGGAATGCGCCTAAAAACGCTGCGTTTCGACCCGGCGCCGGAAGTGACGTCAAAACGCAGGCGCAGACGCGACGGCAGACGCGGAGAAAAACGCGCCATGTGGGCTAGCCTTTAGGCGAAGCTCTGTGCGACGACCGCCGTTTTGGTGGCATTTATTTTAAAAAGAATTGTTCCGAAACCACATGTTTTAGGAGTATCATGAAACTGCCTATTATTCACGTGCTTTACTGCTGCTTGTAGTTCTCTAATTCGGTAAGTGGGGCGATAGCACCTTCCGCGCCGTTATGAGCACTATCACGCTACCATGGCGCTGAGACAAAAATAACCACCGAATGACTCAGCTGAAAGTGACATCCTCAAAGATTAGCAGAGCATCCCACTCACGTAATACACCCCCCCCTTTGCATTTATATTCATATTGTAATACGCTTAAAGGAGTCATGAAATTAGTTTTCATTCCTCCTTAGCTTTAATCCTCAACTCAAAAGCGGATTGAGAAATCACGTGGTCGTGACATGCTTTTGCATTGGTGCGATGACTCGAAGCTTTCACCGTGCTTTTTGAACACAACATATAACTTGTCATTCGCAAGTGATAATAAGTTCCGTCAGGGCCACGGTGTAAGATAATACTCTTCAGGTGAGGACAGCGCGCTCCTCGCGCAGTGCAGATAAAGTTCGGCGCCGGCAGAGGACTCGTCGGCCCGTGGGCACGGCAAAGACGGCTCGTGCCGCCTCATGCTCCACACGCGCAGAGCTCCAGCGAGGTTGTCGCTCGTGCAGAAAGACCAAGTTTTTCGCTCTCACACAGTTTCGCCGTTTGGCCGCCGGCGACGCTGTCAGCCGCGGGCACGGTGGCCGCGGAATAATGCAGCCTTTCGGATGCCCGTCGAACGAACACTATCTGATTCCTCGCGCCGCTCGTTCAGCCCCGCCGTCTCCTCACCTAAAGAGTATATCTTACACCGTGGTCAGGGCACTCATTGACCACGAACGCGAATCCAAATATTTGTTGACGAGCGCGTACATCCGAGTGACGCAGTTCTCGTGTGCAACGCGTGAGCTCGGGTCGGCTGACGTGCTTTGGGTACCGTTGACATGCTTTAGGTAACACTGACATTCTCTGAGTACAGCGGATGTATCACAGTGAAAAGGCGGAGAGCTTTCAAAGGAAATGAGGTACAAAATAGTCCCCTATATCTCCAAATGTTCGTAACCGAAAAGCTGGCTTTTGACTTTCTAACCTCTTTATTTTGGCCCACTAAACGATATATGAATAGTAAACCCCCAATGTAAAATCATTTGTCCCAGCCCAAAATTCACTTCATGTCGAATAAAAGGATAAAAGGCGCGAACAGAACAGGACGAAAAAAGAACCACGTACGACGCGGGCAAGCGTCAACTTCCAACTGATTTAATAAAACACGAAACATTGTGAAACTGTCGATCCCCATCGCCTAAACACATGCAACAGATAAAGGTTCCTATCGCTCATCACACGCAGCCCTCAAGAAACACAGTTTCTTTGTTTAGCAGATAAAGGGACGGCTGCTTACGGATTTGTCAGGCGCTTTGTGTATACCGAAAGCTTCGATGTATCTCCTTTCCATCTTCTTCTTCCCTCTCCTAATAGCCTTGTGTGCTCTAACAAAGTTTCACACCCGCATCGTTCGCAGTGCTCCGCAAGATGGTCACCCGAATCATTGCGTCCGACTAGCGTGTGTTCCCGCGCTCTCTTATTAAGGCATCGGCTGGTCTGACCGATGGAAACTTGTCCGCAACTAGAAGGAATCTCATAAACCAGCTTAGTCACGCCTTGTAATATTTGAATGGATTTGAACCAACTAGCCTAAAACCAAATTTTTATTTAATTTCGTGGCCCCTTTAAATCTGGAAATCAATAAGAGTAAAAGCACTTCGAAAAAAAAAGCCTCGCAGAAAGCTGGAGCTTTTTCTTTTTTTTTTCCAAAGAGGGCAATGTAAATTACTTCGACCTGCAAGTTCGGAACTAAGAGTCTAATTTTAACATTCCCGTTTTTGTTTCGTGAAGCGGTCATAACATATGAACATGTCGGGACCACACCTAACCTTGTAATGCTCGTGTCCCACTATAGCGACAGACAGAAGCAAACCACAACGACAAGCCTCAAACCAGAGTCTTTCGCGATTCGGGAGTCTTTGTAGAATAAAGGATGCTATGCTGAAACACGAGCATCATGCACGCGAGGGTATCTTTGGCAGGCAATCGCTCGTGCTTACTTCACGTGCACCGAACGACTATACTTCGTTTCACATTATCTCCGAGCGAAGCCAAAGCTAGAAGCGCGAGACCAGCGCTTTTTGCGTTTCTCCCCAGCTCGCGCGCTCGAGCAAAGCCTGAACGCACGGAACTTTCGCGCTCGCGCTTCCAGCTTTGCCTTCGCTCGCGCATAAGGTGAAACGAGGTATAAACGCCTGCCAAAGGTACCACCGCGAGCATGCTGCGTGGGTTTGAGGCTTGTCACTGTCTTTTGTTTCTGTCTGTCGCTCTAGTGGGACACGGGCATAAACAACTCCGGAACGCAGCCCAGTGACGGAACCTTACATTATTTGTTACGTCCCTGTTTATGTTCTAAGTGAAACGGTGTTATCTATCTCATCCGGAAGACCGTTTTAAAAGCAGCACTCAAAAAAAAAAGTTGCAGCAAAAAGGTTTATTTTTTATTTTTTATTTACATGAGAAACCAGAGAAGCACGAAGACACTGCTTTAACACTGTAGCCAGCTGACATTATAATCGCTCGTTTGATTGCTATGTACACCTCAGATACAATAAATACAAGCTTGTTTTAGTGCATTGCCTACGAATGACAGACAGCTACTTTGACGAGCTCTGAGTGGGCGCTAAGCATAAATTAAATTTTCTTGCATGCTTTCCATAAGACAAGCGCAATCCATTATCGCTGTCCATAAATTGTATCCCTTTACAAGTGGAAGTTAGTTCATCGTTGCACAAAATCGCACTGAATTCCCGTTTTGCTACCAGAATATATATATATATATATATATATATATATAAAATAATATATATATATTATATATATATAATAATATATATATATATATATATATATATATATACTTGGAAGCGTTTAATTCAACATGTATAAGTTATACAGAAACCGCGACGTTTCGAAGGGGGACCCTTCTTCCTCTAGCGGGACTTGAAAAGTGAGACCTCAAATATCGAGCGAAATACCGCAGAAGCAAGAAAAATAAAAAAAGGCAAAAAATACATAGAATACAAAGATACAAAGATAAAAATAAAAATTCAAACAGCAAACGCGAAACATGGACGAGACCAGTGACACCCACGACCTTGTGTGGCACGCAGGGCACAAAGGCGGGCGGTCCGAACCGGGCACACTCGTAATTGCCCGCCGCGGGCCAACTCCGGACAGCGATCGCGCCGTCGCGGCCCCCTCCAGTTAAGAGGGCATGAGCTCCTCCAACGCCATAGAGAATACATGTAGATTTTTGACGTTTTCGGAAATATTCCACATGAGAACTGGCTCTTTGTATTTGCTTGAAACCTTACGATAAAGAGATTAATACTTCATTGATTCATTGGCGCAGATTATATCTCTAAGTATATAGTAAAATATTTTTTTTTAGATCGTGAAATCGATTTTAAAGCGGCAGTTTTGACTTTTGGGTTTAACAACTGTTTACATAATTCAAATCTTTAGAAAAGAGATCTGTTTGCGCAAGTGCCTCTAAAATTTTTCACGGAATCGATTGGTATAAAAATATTAAGTCTAGGTTAATCCGTTTCGGAACTACAGCGATATTTCCGAAAGCAATTTTTGGGTATCAAGTTTCAACTCTTTTGTGTTTTGCATTTTGTTCTCCTCCCGCTGATGGCGGTCTCTGTCCTCAAGAACGAGAGATCAAGTAGTTTCTCCGTGTGACTTGGTGCACGCCAGGGAGGTGGCATGACGTCACGAGCCTAGCCTCCGCAAGGCTTCTTCTGAAGCCGCCTCTCCCCTACCCTCCTCACATTTTTCCCGAAACGGTATGCATCTCAGGACGAGTCGGTCCCGGCACGTGACTTTTTCTGGTAGGTTCTAGTAGAGGCGCTATTATGGTGAGCCGTAGTACGTTCAATTTACGGAGTACGCAGTTAGCGCGGAGGCTGTGGGTGTCGGATTTGTTGCGTCTGCTTGTCATTCTTTTGCCCTGTATTTACGGAATAGGCAGAGCGCGGAAGCGGTGAATGTCGGACTTGTAGCGTCTGCTTGTCGTTCTTTTGGCTTGTATTTACGGAGTAGGCAGTGAGCGCGGAGGTGGTGGGTGTCAGTCTGCTTGTCGTTCTTTTGCCTTGTATTTGCGGAGCAGGCAGTGAGCGCGGAGGCGGTGGGTGTCGGATTTGTAGCGTCTGTTTGTCGTTCTTTTGCCTTGTATTTCTCGACCGCTACGGATAGGGCTTGAAATGTGGAATTTTAGAACTAAAACACTTCTTTGCTGTGCACCTACGTCGTTGTGAATCTCTAGGGGGCTTCGCAATGCAAGTCGAGCAGCTCGCTCGAAGCAGCGTCTCAGCAGAGATCGACTGTCTCAAGAAAGCGCTGTCAAAGGTAGCGTTCAATCTTAAATCACGTCTCACGCGCTCCAACCTTGACAGTGCTTTCTTACGTCCGTCTCAGCTGAGACGCTGCATTCGAGCAAGCAGGCCCCGGGCAAGCGGCCTTCCGCGCGCTTTAGTTTCTCTTCCGCGAGCTGATTGCAAAAAAATGAAGAATCGTTCTTCTGCGGAGTGACGAGAGCAGCAGATGCTGTCATGCGATATCTTCGGCAACGAGTGGTTAGCGATGCGAGGCGTCCGCCAAATTCGAGTCCTACATAGAGATGAAAACGAATCGTCTCCCTCCTGCTGTGCTAGTGGGATATCAACTTACCTTGTTGAGGCGGCTTCATGTGTCGCTGCGAGTAAAGCCTAGATACACTTGTTTCAGTAAGCGTTTTAAATCACCTTTTATTTACGTTAGAACCACTTCGAAAGCTAAAACAACATACGGAACACTTATTTACAGCATAGCTTGATTTGCAACACAACATTGACTTGTAAAATAGTTTCGTGCCCCTTTCAGACGGACAACATATTCACAAGGTTGACAGAAGACGTGGAACAGTGAGGCTCCGCTCAATCCTCGGACTGGAAGTGCGCCGAGCACATCACGCCTATTTTGTTGAGGGGTCAACCAAGCTTCCCCTAAACCCATCGGTTGCGACACACGCCGTCTCGGGAAACTGAGCTATTCGGAAGCGATATATATAGTTTGAGGTTCCATCGCCGAAGAGGTGTGCCGCACTCACCAGGATGAAACGAAACACCAGTGGGCGACTGCTTCGACCGCTCGAGACCGATTACTGCAATTTCTTACAGCTACACAATCCCATCGCGGTTAGGAAACTCCAGTGGACGATGGGTCCACAAAATCAAGCGCGACCGCCGCGAGACGCAAACACTTTGCAAGGTGACCTCCTTCGATAGAGACTACACCTTTGATGTCGTTCTCCGTCGTCAGAACTATTGTTCAGGCGGCGCTCTGCGTTATCACGCGGATTTCACGCTTCGGTGGATCGCAGACTCCGCATCTCGACGATCTCGGGCATCGCCGCGCGTCAGCTTCCTCGGTCGGCTCCGTCCGTCTTAAAAGTTCGCTCGCCAAAAACAGCAGGACCGACAGGGACCAATCCTCGCCGTACTTTCCGCCCGGCAGTTTCGGCGGCTACTGCTGCAGCTCGTAAATCCCAACCGAACGAGGGTGGAGTTTTGCGGAGTATACCATCCAGCAGCGCACTTCGGGCCGACTTTTTATGACTCAGGGCTTCAAGAAAATCACGCGATGCCATCCCTGGCGCACGCATCTGTCTCGTATTCATACGCGAGCTTCTTTCGCGCGGGCGAGAGCAGCGAGAGCGGCTGACGCCTGACGGTGACGGGCAGTTCAACGCAGCTGCCCTTCACGTTTGGCGCGTTGGAATTTGTGTCGCTCTGAAGTGTTGCGTTTGCCTCTGGCGTCATGGGTCGAAAGCAGGCTCCCTATGGCGTGCTGAAAGCTTGAAGTCCCACATTGAGACTACCTTCGGAAGCGACCGCCTGTGGAAGCTTCTGCACGTTGAGGTTTCGGGTGAAATCGAGCCACATCGTGGGCTACCAATCCGGATTGGTTTGTTTGCGAGATGTACACGAAGGTGGTCCTCAAGCCGCGACCATGCGAGTCTCGCTGTCAACGCTCCTCAGCTGGGGACCTGGTGTGTCCCGTGGCGGCGGTGGTCGGTTCTTCGGAGCGATCTGAGGCTGCAGGAACAGGTATTGGTTTAGGCTCTGATGTGATCGAATCCACGGTCGAACCGTACAAAAACTTGCAGCCAGGCCGCATCCGTGCTCAATAATCGTCGGTTGGTTGACATTGTACACTTATTTCAGTCTGTTCAAAAAATTTGCGATCGTACTCCTTTCAGTTGTTCGTTTGCGGACATGGTGTTCGTCTCAGAACGGAGGCATGGCTTGCGCAGTTCCTTCACGTTCGTTTGCAAGATGTGCAACCAGAAAGATGTTATCGAGTCGGAGTTACCTCCTCAAACGACCGAGGCGAGTTCTAGCATGGACGTGAACACTGCTGCGGTGTGTCAGGAATAATTTCCATTGGTAGTGGGCAATCGAAACTTGTTGAGCTTTTAGCATCGATGAATGCATTGCCGTCCATGTCCAGCAAAACTTTTGCAAAGCATGAGACGACGGTGGCTCAGTGTCAGAGCACGGCTCTGGAATCCATGAAAAAAGCCGGAGAAGAAGAAGCCAAGCTTTCAAAGAGAATCTGGTGAGATCGATGCCGAAGGCTGCCCACTTGTGACGGTCATTGCTGACGGCGCCTGGTCAAAGCGATCAGAACGATTATTCCGGTGACAGTTGGCGTGCTGGCAGGTTCACCTATGACCAGTTGGCCTGTGACGACCGGGCTTGGCGAGTTTTCCTAGACCCCTTCGCCGCACTCAT
>JAZHYW010029643.1:0-15895 GCA_037355805.1 Ixodes ricinus
TGTATTTCTGTAACCTTCCATCAATGTATTTGTCCTGTGCGCACGATCTTAACCGTTTATTTTAATTTTTTTTGTTTGAAAACATCTTTTTGTACTTTTTCTTTTGCTCCAACTGGGGAAAAAATAAAATATTTGCGGTGTGTTATTCAGTTTATCTATGAATTTGAGAGTCAGATTTGATCTCAACTTCAAGCAGTACAAAACAGTTTTGTGTTTTGTTTTCCTTAAATTCGACTGCCCATGTGGAGAATTGACGAGCCGCGGGCCGAGTGGTGTTGGCCGAGCAGCGTTTTGAGGCGAACGCAGTCCTGTCCGCTCGAGGCGAAATCCGTGCAACCATGACTAATAATTAATATTTAAAAAAAGACGAGAGCAGAGCGTTTTCCAGGAACTGGGACGCACGCGGGTGCGACTCGTTCCGGGAACCGGTTCATCCACGGGAGACGGTCCCCAAAAAGCAACCCACACGGCGCCTCTCTCCACCAGGGGATGGGGAGAGGGTGCAGGGTTGCCAGGCCAGCAGTCGGTGGGAGAGAGTGATGTGGGGAGGCCACCCTCCAGTATAGCCATTTTTCTCTGCTCGTGGGCGGTTCCGGTTAGCCCACGAGCCGGCGCGGATGTTTGGAGCGGACCAATTTCCTTCAGGAAGGTAAGGATCCATGGCATTGAGGGCTCGCCCCGTGGTCTGTATTGATCCTGCAGTTTCTTCCTTGGTTCCGCAGGTGAACCCCAGTTCTGCGTCGGCCACCTTCAGCACCGCCCGAGCGCCATCGTGTTCAGCGCATTCAAGGAGATGGTGGCCGGTGTCGGCTTACTCGCTGCGAAAACCTCAGCCAGTCGGGGTCAGCGTCCCACCGGCATGTTGTGCCTGCGCACCGGGATAATGGCACTGTGGTTCCTGAGATCGGCGGATGACGGCCACTTTCCCGCCTTTTTCCTTGCGCCTCTTCGTCCGTCCGACTGCAGAAGCATCCGGCGAGCGAAAGATACGCCGAAGACGACGGCGCGACGTCATCATGGACGAAACCGTGACTGTGCTGGGGATTTCTCAACGGCGACGGGTGCTGCATGCGAGTTCGTGGTTTTCGCTAAACGTGCTTACTGAGACTGTGTATGTATCCATGAGGAGCACCTGCTCCGGTTTTATGGACTGAACTACCGTACATCAGGAATATACCCAGCGGCATTGTGAGTACTTTGAAAGATATTTTTCTTTGTGACAAAGAAGTCAGTTGTTTTCAATTTGATATGATCTCTTTCGTCTACAGCACCTTGCGCCGGGTTTCAACAAACGTTGCTTTTTTATCGTCTTTTTGAGTTATAATATGGATGTACAACTAAATTGCAATAAATTTTCAATAATGATCTGAACTGCATTTTTTCTATGGTTCACAGTCATTTGGGCGTCTAAAGGGTTGATGGGCTAAAAGGTCTGACGGGTTGAAGGGCTCTGGGGCTAAAGGGTTTTTCTATTTGGTATCCCTGAAGGGTTTTTCTGTAGGGTATTTTTGAAGGGTTTCCAAGGCATGTGAGGTCCCATAACCTTCGAGGCTGACGGGCCCTTTAGAAATATTTTCAAGAGGGCCTCGTAAATCTGCAGCAGCGAAATCGCGCTGTCTGGTCAAGCTGCGGCAAAATATTCGGCCCACTAGAGAGATCAAGATACACCCAATGAAGTAAAAAATATTGCGCGGAAAATTTAATTTTATAATAATTTAATTAAGGTGACAACCCCCAGCGTACCACCAATACGTCATCAGTCATTTCCCTCCAAAGATAAATAAACCATCGCCAATGGTACGTGCCCTGATTATACTTACCTCTGGCATTTGTTATGGAATCAAGGCCACAAGATGACAGATGCTAAAGGTTCTGTTACACTCGGACGTCAAGTATATCAAACGCGCGGTAGCACAGCGCACGCATATACTGATTGGTCGTAGATATCGAGTTCCTGCTCGCTGCCCAATGAAAAGCGGACGTTATGCTCTACGCTGTGGTCGCTGCACTCATCGTCGGAGTATACAGAGCCTTAATTGAACTACATGACAGTGTAGACAGTGTAGAAAACTCTTACACTTGCTTGGTGACTTGGGACCGAAGACGCCAGATGAGCATCGAACGTTCACGCAGAAAGCCTATCTCTCGCACTGGTTAGGCAGTTTAGGCCCAGAAGGCCTAAGACAGCTGAACAATCAGAAAATAATGGCCAAGCTCTGCACTCTTTGGCGATTTGGGCCAAAAGACGTAAGACGGGAGCCGAACTGCCAGGCAGTAAGCCGAACTCTGGCATTTCATTTCATTTATTTCACCTTAAGGGCCCGGTTAGGGCATTACATAAGGGGGGGGGCAGTAAAACGAAGAATACAATAGCAGACGCAGTAATAGAACAATAGCAGTAACTATAAACAAGAACATGAGAAATTATACATAATGGGCTAGTAAATTATTGTAAAACACTGTTCCATCAGAGGTGCTGACGATGGAGGATGGCAACTGGTTCCACTGTGTGATGGCATATGGGAGGAATGATTCGTTGAATGAGTTAGTTTTACCAGAAATACGTTTTATTGCACAAGAGTTGTTTAGGCGGGAGGATATTCTATCGGGGGGTGAGAGCAGTGCGTTCTTTAGCTCTGGGCAATGATAATAAATTTTATGAAGAAGGCATAAACGGGAGAGTTTCCTTCGAATGAGTAAGGGTTTGAGCCCGAGTTGACTTTTTAGAGAAGAGACACTAGTGAAGTGGTCATACGATGATAAGATAAATCGGGCGGCTCGGTTTTGTACTGATTCCAGGTGATTGATTAGATAGACTTGATGAGGACTCCAGATTGCAGATGCATATTCTAATTTTGGCCTTACATAAGTTTCATATGCCAACTTTCGGACTTGGGGAGGGGCGTCACGCAGATTACGTCTGATGAATCCGAGGGTCTGGGAAGCCCCTGCAGAAACGGCTTCGATGTGAGGTCTCCATGAGAGGTCAGGCGTTAGTCTAAGGCCAAGATATTTATACATTAAAACTGATTCGATCACGTCTTTGTCTAGGGTATAATGAAAGGGTAAATGAGTTTTTTTGCGGGTAAAATGGATCAGCTTACACTTAGATTTGTTAAGCGACATGAGCCATTTTCCGCACCAGTCGTTAATTTTTATGAGATCATTTTGAAGCAAAAGATTATCAGAGTCTGTTGAGATGGTGTTATAAATGACGCAGTCATCGGCGAATAGTCGTATTTTGCAGGAGATGTCATGTGGGAGGTCGTTAATAAAAATAAGAAAGAGCAGTGGGCCAAGGACGGAACCCTGAGGCACACCTGAAGTGACGTTTGTTAGCTTTGATTCATGCTCGTTAACAACCGTGTATTGCATACGAGACGCGAGAAAGCTTCTAATCCATGAATATGCAAGGGGATCTAAATTTAGGGATGATAGTTTAGAAAGCAGACGTTGATGGGGAACACGGTCGAATGCCTTCGAAAAGTCGAGAAATATGGCGTCAGTTTGTATATGGTGTTCTAGGTTAGTCTGCAGTTCATGAACAAATTCACATAGTTGGGTCTCGCAGGAGAACCCCCTACGAAAACCGTGCTGGTGCCTGAAGAAAAAATTATTTGACGTTAGGTGAGTCATGATGTTAGAATATAAGACGTGCTCAAAAAGTTTCGACGCAATGCAGGTTAGAGAGATGGGACGATAGTTCGAGGCGGAAGATCGAGTTCCCTGTTTGTGGACTGGGGCGATCCTCCCAATCTTCCAGTCGGAAGGCAGACAACTCTTGGAAAAAGATTGATTAAAGATGAGACTGAGAATTTCACCGGAAATGTTGGCTGTATTTTTTAAGATCTTTGCATTAATATTGTCTGGGCCTGCTGAGGAAGTGAGCGGTAGTTTTTCTATTTGCTTAACGATACCGGATGAGTTAACAGTAATCAACGACATGGGATCATAACACTCTTCAGGGACAGTTGGAACATTTTGTGGGGATTCAGTGGTAAACACAGAAGAAAAGTATTCATTAAGCACTACAGGGCACTCCTTCTCCGGTACAGGCTCACCAGCAGTATCCTTCAGATTGATATTTACGTGGCCACTTTTAGGTGACATAAGCTTCCAGAATTTTTTCGGATTATTCTTCAAGATTGCGGGCAAGTCCTGGGAAAAAAATTTAATTTTGGATAGCTTAATGGTTTTAGTATATGTTTTGAGCGTAGTGTAGTAAGCGTCCCAGACAACAGCTAAGTTAGTTCGTTTTGCTTTTGCAAACAGTCGTTTTTTCCTATTGCACAATGACCGGAGCGCTTTATTATACCATGGATTCGATGAGTCCGTCCTAATACGTAAAGTAGGGACGTATAATCTAACTAGATCACTTATTTTATTCTTGTAAAGTACCCAGTTTTCCTCAACAGATCTTATCGAGGATTCAGTTACGTACAAGCTATAAAAATCTGATAAATCATTGTTCATTGCTACGTAATCGGCTTTATTATAATCGTGAATAATTTTACAGATTGGGTTTTTGACAAATACCGGGAATGACAGGTCAACGTGAAGGATACTATGGTCGCTCAAGCCTTTACAATGACGTACTGTTTTTACAATGTCCGGTGATGTAGTTAAAATGAGGTCGAGAATGTTACCAGAGCGTGTCGGTTGGTTGACCACTTGCGTCAGATTGAAGGTTTGACACATGTCAAGAAATTCTGTCGATGTGCGTGACCCATCAGATGATACATTGACCCAATCGATTAGTGGAAGATTAAAATCACCAAAAAGCAACAAGTCAGCTTTTGGGAAACGGTTTTTAATATCAACAGTCAGGTGATTTCGGCCAAACGAGGCCAGATGGTATGCAAACAACCAGGAAGTGAAGCCTTACCCTTGCACTTTGGTGAATTAGGGCCAAAGTACCCAGACTTTTGCCAAAGACGTACAGATTTGGCTCATCTCTGGCTTATTGGGAATCATTGAGGCGCAAAACTGCCAGACAACTGCAAATTGTGATCCAAAGGGGGATCGGTGGCCGAGTGGTCTAGCCCACACCAGCTCGGAGCACGTGGAGCGAAAGCTCGCGCTGCAGAACCCAGGGATCCTGGGTTCAATCGCCACCCCTGCCCGTTTCGATCTCGATGAGCACCGTACCGGCGTGCGGGTGTGTATCACTACTGCGTGGTGCACGTTGAAGACCCCATGCTAGCGGTTGTATCTGCACTGGCTAAATTGCTCATCTACAGCGAGTGACTCGTCGCAACATTAGAAATGGCTGACCCACGACTCGCTGTATAAATATCCACACAACCGCAATTATCATTGTGACCCAAAGCTTTGTGCTGCCAGGGCCTAGGTAGCACGTCAGAGAAGCGCCTAACTTGGGCAAAAAGTGGCAAACCCAAGGGGCTAACTTGGGTACAGTTAGGTTTTGCTATGCCTGTCATTGCAAAACCACGTTGCCTAAATACAGCCCTAGTCTGGCAATACTAGGACATGCCAAAGTTTGGCTTTTCTCCGGTCCGCCACAGGAGTGCCAAAGTACGCGCAATACTTGAGCCATAACTGCCAAAGTAACTCCTAATTTTGAGATTTCGGAGCATGAAAAAAGATTGTCTTTTCTCTTGTCCGACATATGAAAGCTAATGGGATTCCCATACTTGAGCCATACCTGGAAAAGTAAGTACTAATTTTGGGTCCCACTCATGCCAATGTTCGTTTTTTCTGTGGTCCGCCATAGGAGTGCCGAAATGAGTGCCAGACTTGAGCCATAACTGCCAAAGTAACGCTTAATTTGGCAGTTTAGGACATGCCAATGTTTGGCGTCTCTGGTCGGCCATAAGAGTGCCGCAATGAGTGCCAGACGTGAGCCATAACTGCCAACGTAACACCTAATTCGGCAACTTAGAGCATAACAAGGTTTGGCCTTTCTGGTCAGTCACATTAGAGCCAGAGTAATTGCCGTGTTTGAGCCATATCTGCCAAATTAAGTACACATTTAGGGTTGCGGACATGCCAAAGTTTGGCTTTTCTCTTGTCCGCCACAGGAGCGCACAAGTAAGTGCAAGACTTGAGCCATAACAGAACATTAAATCTTAATTTGGGGATTCGGGGCATGCCAAATTTGGGTTTTCTCTGGCTAGACAAACTAAGTGCAAAATCTCTGCCAAAAGTGCCAAAGACAGCCCAGAGGCCTGCCAAAGTTTGTAAATTTTCCGGTGTGCCACAAAAGAACTTTTTCATGCGCTCCAGAAGACAATTAAATTAAACAGACGTTGGAAACACGATAGTCAGATGTCATCATGTCCGTTTCTAAGCATCACGGCGATTATTGGCAGTATCGTGCCAGTACCGGCCGAAAAGTGCTTTCAACATATGACAACATTTGAGCTTTGCACCACCGCCTCGATATCCACAGTTATTGGCGTATCGTCGTTTTTACGTGGCCTAGTGGTGGCGGAATATCCAATATTCTACGATGCGTGTGCCCCGCTTTGGCCGGACGTCGTGCAAGCGTCCGTTGTATACAAGCCGTTGCCAAATAATTGTTTAATATCAATCAATCAATTTTATTTCCTCTCCATCTGAGAGGGGAAGGCAGGGAAAAAAGCAGCATGTCGCTACTTGACGAAGCCCCCGCCTCCCCTTTACATCCGCAGAAGAAACACAACATATGAGTGAAAGAACAATGGAACATATATAAAGACAGGTAATCGAGTGCTTACACAGGACAGTGGTGTCAATTATATACAGTGCGAAGGGTTAAACAAGGTAAACATAATTCAGAGTAGCACACGCTTGCTCCGAGAGTTTAGTAATGAGCACACTACAATGCACATTGACTTTCAAAAATATATACGCAACTGCCTCTGCACCTTCAAAACATGACAACACCTATTCAATAGATCACTCAAATAGGTCACGAATTTCCTTTTTGCTTGTGTTTGCCACGGAAATTCCCTTTGCTTCAAGGTTGTTTAAAATTCTTGGGAGAGTAAAAGCCAGTCTCTGGTCACCATAAGTGGTTCTGGAGCGCGGTGCGGCCCAGTTTCGAGAATGACGAGTGCTGTATGTTGTGTCCCGCGACTCCAAACCTGAGACTGAATTAAAAACGCTAACAGGGTTGTTTAATGATCTTTTATATGACATCAAAAGCTTGTAACTATAGTAATTCGTGATTTTTAACGTGTCAAGCTTTTTAAACAAAGATATCGTGGAGTCATCATACGCTACATTACATATTATTCGTATTGCCCTCTTTTGCATTATAAAAAGTCTCTGAACGTTCGTTTTCGTAGTGGTACCCCAAACCAGGAAACAATAATCGAAATATGAGCAGAACAGGGCGTGATATATAAGCAGCATTATCGAGGATGGTAAGATATTACGGTATTTATATAAAACGCCTACAACCTTTGAGAGCTTTATGGTTGTGTCCTGCACCGTCTCATCCCACAGCATATGTTACATTAAAAGTTACGCCAAGCACCTTAGCATTTTTTACAATTTCCACATCTCGTGAGGCAAAAGAGAGCCCTCCCGGCTGGCTGCTGGTGCAGCTTGTATTTTTTGCGCGGAAAATAATTGCCTTAGTTTTTGCAACATTTATTGTTAATGAATTTTCGGTGGTCCAGACGTTTAGACTCTGCAAGAATTGGATTAGCTCTTCCTATAATGACGTCAATGCTAGTTCCAGAGAAAAACAAACTTGTATCATCTGCGTATATTATGTAGTTGACGCCATTATCTAAGTTCTACTATGTCATTTATAAAAAGATTGAAGAGAAGGGGCCCCGGAGACTACAATTAAATTGATCACTGCCAGAGGTTTATTAAACCAGTATGATTACACACAGTTTATACATGATAAGTTTCTAGAAAGTTATATTTCTTTGAAACCGAAAGGCAAAGTATCAGTTATAACTAACACTATTTTTATGCTAAGAAAATTTCATAAATAATAAAACACAAAAAACCGTGGGGATTGAGAGGGAAGCAGGACTGCCAGAGCATGCTTGCAGTGTACTTTACAAATTAGAGAGCGATAGCATGTATTCCTTCATAGATACACAATCCAGGTCGGGCAGCACAAAGAAACACAAACGCGAAGTCTCGAAATGATGTGGCACACATTCAACTGAAGCCTCGTCGTCAGTGAAGAGCAGTTTTTTTATCGAAGCACGTCAAACAAACACAGCACAATAATTCAAGAGACTCCGACAAGAAAAAAAGCGGTAAGTATCGAAAAACGTGCATGGCCGTTCTTCAATACTCAAGCCGTTTACGACAAAAAAAAAAAAATGGTCGCGTCTGCAATGCACGAAAGCCAACAGAACACTGAAGATCGCATTTCGGAAATGGGACCTACGTGGCCCACCTATCTCTATAACTTGGCAAACGGCGAAGACCACAACCCCAGTGATCCCAATATTGCGACAGAGAGAGTCACGTGACGAAATTTTCGTCCAACCGGTTTTGTCCTACGCGTCCCACGGAGAAAGGTGCGCACGTTTCTCTCAACGCTTCTGATTTGCTTGAAGCGGCCGCCGCTTTCTTTCAGAGCCAACCGAAGACAGAAAGCGTAGGTGGTGTGGCTTAACAAAAGGCGAGGTCGAAGGGGGTTGAACACTGCAGCTAAGGCCGCTCTGAATTTTTAACTGACTGTATAGTATTAAAAGAAACGGAAGACAACGGGAGTGTTTGGTATCCGAGGCTTGGAATCTTACCTTGTGTAGGGGGGGGGGGACGATTGTGACAGAAAGAGTGTCTGGTTTGAGGCTGTCAAATGCTTCAAATGACCGTTAAAAAAGTCGTCGATGCCGGGATTTAATTTTAGTTCCCCTGTGTGTGAAGCGGGTGCGATACCACAGAGCTGCAGTCGCGTCCGCTTTTTGATATCGCTGGGCTTTGACAGTGCTCAATCAGAATGCAAGGCACTTACAGAGCTATCCTCGCTTTTGCAGTGCACCGCCCAATAATGATATTTGTTGGGGAGACGTGCGCACAACAGTCTCGCGCAGCGCTTGCTTGATGGCAGCAGGTGCGCTAACGTTCGAACCAGTCTCACTGCTCGTCCTGATAATGGCATGTGTTCCTACGCGCGAGTAAAATAATCCGGCGCAATCTACGTTTGCAAAATTACCGTTGCCTGGTCCAGCATCGGCAAAACATTGAGCCTACTTTTGACCTCGAGCAATCAAGAGACACCCAAAATAAAATCGAAAGTTGCCAGCAGAATTAAACTTGATTTATTTTAATTAGGCTCTTGACAGCCCGCGCACTCAATACGTCATCGGGCGAACTCCCAGTCAGTGAGCCTATCTCTGGCACTTGTTTTGCGACTTTGGCTCACAGCTGACAGATGACAACCGAACTATCAAAAAGTGAAGCCTAACTTTGGCACTTGTTTGTCGATTTGGGCCCAAAGGTGCTAGATGACAGCCGAACTACCAGGCAGTAAGCCTAAATCTGGCACTTGGTTGGCGATTTTGGCCCAAAGAGAACAAATAACAGCCGAAGTTCCAGGGATTGGAGCCTAACTCTTGCACTTTGGCGAATTAAAGCCAAAATACCCTGAGTCTGGCCAAATAATGTCAGGTATGGCTTTACTTTGACTTCTTGGCTTTTCAAGGCCCAAACCTCCAAGACATTTGTCAAATTTTGAACCACATCTTAGTGCCACCTGGGTACAGTCACACCTAGGTATTTATAGAACGGCACTGTAGGAAGGTTGGCACTGCTGATTCATTAATTAAAATACACAGGCGTGATAGACATGCACACACTATTATAAAGATTAAGGAACACATGTCAATCCTTGCACCAAATATTAATTATTTCCAGAAAGTAACACATTACTTCACAGTCAGCAAGACTCGCAATTTCACAAAAAAATGCAAAAATCTGCAGACAATTTTAGCTTTGCCGGCGCTCCAATTTAAATATCGTTCATAAATATTTAAAAAAATAATAGAGCCGAGCACAGAACCCTGGGGGGCAGCCGAAGAAACAGGATCAACGGAGGAGCGTGCGTTGTCCAACTGTACAAACTGCCGCCATTGGGCTAGATAACGTTTAGCACGTTAAGTAGCTTGTTTTTATTTAAAATGTTGTTAGTTTGCTCAGCAACCTTCAGATGAACACGCAATCGAGAGCTTTTGATAAAACCAATCAAGTTACGTCCATCTCTCTTCGTTTGTTAATATGCGATGCGAACACTTCAGTGACCTCAGCAAGTTGCGTAATCGGGAACACTCTCTTACGAAAATTATGCTGAACGCTAGCAAAAACTCAATAGACTTGAGGTACGCCGATTCGTGCATGAAGACCACGTGCTCCAATATTTTACTGCATGTGCCCAGAAAAAAATGTCTGGACGACAGTTGGCAAGTATTTTAGAATGAATCACCAGCTATCAAGATCAGGCGTAACTTTTGATAATTTTCATCGCTCAGCTACAGTAGTTGTCTTTAATGAACATCTGAATATTCTACCAAAATAATAAATAAACAGCCAAACCAATATATAACCACACGACTCAGTGTATCTCATCAGGAATTCGCTGAAAATACTGTCAGGACCCCTGCCTTCTTTTCATCAATGTTCAACAGAATATTTAGAATACATTCTTCTGATATGATGACATCAGGCAAAACGTTTATGGCATGTTGGGAAACTCTGTTGCCCACTGTTAGACAGCTCTTTGTCCGTCGTCCTCTGTATAAACCGACTTGAAGTAATCGTTAAAACTCTTGCCGCAGATGGTGCGTCATCAACGTTCCCATCATTAACCTTAAGGGTTCTGATTTTATGCTAGATGGTGAGAAATAACGCCAAAGCTTTCGGGTGATGACTGAAAAAAGCATATGCCTCGTTCAACTTTCTCAAGATTTAGAAAAAAACCTTTAGAATTCACACTACAGCGGTGTGGCAAATTGCAAATATTAAAATGAACATAGTCATAAAAATATCATTATATCAGTTCTTCGAAGTTAGACAAAACTACATAATAGAGATTGGTCTCTGCCCTCCAATTTACTTTTATTAGAAGGTAGGTGTACACAAGCTGCCCGATAATTGCACTAACACTCCAATCCCTGCTAAAGAGGCGCTAAACGGGTGCACTGAACGGCAATAAAATATTACGCGTAAAACGAAAAAAACTGTTTTAATAGTGGGAAAGTAGTTGAGTGTGGAGAGCGCTGTCAGAAGTTTCAGCCATTCATTGTTCGGTCTCCATGCCTAGCGGTAGTGTCCAGAAATTAAAGTCCAACCTCACAACGAGGTGCTTGCGAAGGTTGGAGGAAGAGAGCCTATCGGTTGCGTACACTTTTTGCAGTGTTTGCAGCGAGCAGTGAAGTTCAAAGTCAGTTCATAGCCGGACTACGGCAGCACTCTGCTGTTTGTCGCTCACGAGAGTTCCTCGTTTGAGCAATAACGGTCCATTACCATCTAACGATTTTAACGCGAGCGCGTTTAGAATGTCGTGTCGCAAAAAATCAGGCGTCGGCGTCGGCGTCGGCGGGACCGAAAAATTGCATAATGCAACGCGTGAAGCCACGCGAGGCTTCACACGTGGCAGTGACCTCCTGACCCTATCGACCCGCTGAATTTATCGAAATAATTTTCCGCCAAGATTAGTAGAAACGTTTCCCGCCAAATTTAGCGGAAAATTTTCCACTAATTTTGGCGGGAACATTTCAATGAAAACACGTAACATCATGGGACGTCACGTGACCCGTGACGCAACCAACTAGACCACGCACAGACGATTGCACGGCTTGCGAACGAGTGCGCGTTTAATGAGAAGGCTTTGTGAACGGGGCGCGATAATGCTATCGCGTTCCACTCTTGAAGACGGATTTTAAGCGTCCCAAAGCTTTTTCTTCTGTCTTGCGACATCCTCTTCATATTTTTCTTAAAAGCTCTCTTAGTCCCCTTTGCCGGCTGACTGGAGAGGGAGGTACCGATGAACGGACAGGTCCATTAAAGTAATAGGGAGTGGTGCAGAAGGCTAAACCGTTTGAAGCCGAATAAAGTGGAAAATACCGTTAGTATCAAACAACGCAAAGAAAGGAGTGAACAAAAACAACACAAAGTATTCTCGGAATGCGTTCTACTTTTTTTAAATTTCTATGCAACGCAGAAGCAAAGACTCGACTGATGATCAAGGGACAAAAAGTGGCCCCTGGGAAAGGGCAAGTCGACCAGTAGAAGCATCGTCTGTGGCCTCGGTCAGAGACAGTGTCTACTGGCGGCGAGTCGCTTTCGCAAAAAAGCTATCGTCGCGGCTGCTGCGCCACCGACGACAAAGGCTGTCGTTCGCTGTTAAACAATTCACCGTTAGGTGTCTACGCGTCACCTGCATCGCGATACTACCCAAGGCTTATTTCCCCATACCATATTTGTTTCTGTTCAACAGTGTTTATTGTAGGAAAGTGTATTATCGGCATATCATAAGGAACAAATAATCGTAACAAAATGTGCTCTTTGAAATACACTAAATACGATTGCTCCTTTTTTCAATTGCCTTTCTATTCCGCTTTGTTTCAACAAAACTATCAGAATAGAAACTACAGGTCTATTACAATTTCCAGGTAGTCAATAGCATAATCGAGAGGTTACTTGATCGAGAGAGGCGAATATAAAGAAATATTATGTATCTCAAAATGATATGGAAAAAGTAAATGCGTACCAGAGCTCGAGTCACTAGGATTTTCCGTCACATTACAAGATCTGCGATGAGATCCTATGGCGATTTTTGATGGCGACTCGCTATGGGAGCTATAAATAAGACGAAGTGCGAAATACTCTTATTCTGAACCCGGTGCGTGCGTTCTACTTTAGGCAAGCTGACACTGCGCGCATGCGATGAATGGTGAGAATCCCAAAGAATAGGCACAACGCGACATATATTTGGTAGGGCACTGTGCGCGTCTCGACGCTTTTGGGGAAAGAAACGGCTGCTGCGGTATTGTGAGGAATGGATGTGATGGATGGCGCACTCGGTCAACCGCATAAACTCTCGAAGTCTTGAATTCAAGAGAAGTAATTCAAGATGCAGTTTAGTATTAGATATATAAAATAAGTAACTGAAGATAAGTAATTCATGAATTGATGATAGGTAATTCAATATCTCATGAATTCAAGTTAGTAAGGTGAAAAACGCACTTTGCCTATTTGTTGTTGTTTATTGCCTAATGTCGATTTAATTTGCTCAATGAGCTAATTATATTAGTCATAGCCTTGATTTGATTGTAGTTGAATGCTCTATGTGGACGCAAAAAATAACAATAGGCAATTGCTGTCGCAAAATCCGTACCATATTTGAAGTGTATTCTATGTGTTTCTCAAGTCCTGGACATTTTTACATTTACAGAGCTTATTCTCACGATACTTATTGATTTATTTGAAACGCGAGCTCTCTTTCTAATACCGTAGTATGTTCCTAACTTTTGCTAGGTCCTCTGCAGTACGATCCTGTTATATGTAAGACGCACATTAGGTTGCTTTTCTCTTTAAGAAGCTCTTGCTAAAGAAAGTGAGAGACAATCGATAGCAATTGATTTGGTCCAACTCCCGGTTAGGGCAGGCATTCGCGTGATCGAGTAAAATCTTTATGCAGGCGACGATCGTCATAGGCGCAAATTTCTGTTGGGCACATATCGCCCCAGAGCCGTTAATAAATCAACACAGTCACTCTTCACAAGCATTCATCCATGCAGCACGACCGGGAAACGCCTATAGCTTGTCCCAAGATTGGCAGTGCTAAAAGAAACATTGTATGGCCTGAAAATGGTTATGTTCCAAGACGTTAGTACCACCATGGTTATTGCCAAAATACTTTTTCTTAATTTTCTATTGGATTTGATTTTTGGACACATAATAGCCAAAGGACCAAACATGAGCTAAAGATACCACATCTCAACCCAACAACCAGCAGTGAAGCCGAATTCTGGCGCTTGTTTGGCAATTTAGGCGCAAAGAATCCAGGTGAAAAGGCGAACACGCAGAAGTGAAGTCTAATTCTGGCATTTCCTCTGGCATTAACGCCCCAGGAATTCAGGCAGCCACCAAAGTACCAGAAAATGAAGCTTAACTCTTGCATTTATTTATCAATCTATAGGACCAAAACATTCGGAGACTTAACAAAAAATATGATACTTGTTATACTTTGGCTTTTCTCGGATTTCAGGTCACTGTATACCTCGACAAACACCGAATATCAGCCTAAAGAACTGTGCTACTTGGGCAACTGCAGAGGCATTAATTTAGGCTGTGGGTTCCAAGATATTGATGCTGGCATCACGCGACACTTGAGCGGATTAGATCAGTCCAGCTGCGGAAGGCTTTTAGAGTGTGTTTTTGATACTGTGCAGGTACGCTCGAGAAATGGCTTGACTGAACGGAGCACGTGTACCTTGAACAACGGACACAATTAGCCCAGTGGAAAGCTCGCTTTGCGCTTGGCGCAGGAGACTCTGTCCTGAGGGCAGTCACAGAGACAATCCGTCTAGAAAATGTACCATTTTGTCTTAGAATCTTCACTCCATGATGTATATCTTTTACCAGCATAAAATGTTGATTCCAGTATGTTGACATACGATGAACAACTTTTCCTGTGACTGTCATTGCTCTCATCTTAGTTGTTGCGAATGCTATCGCTGCTAATCTCTCTGTGATTATCCTAGAACACATTTATGAAAACGTAAGAGGAATAAATTATCGTGTAAAAGGAAGACATAAAAAAAACTTCGAGCTGCCGCATGGTGCCTTCTACGAAAAAAGTTTAACCCGTAATTTGTCACAAAAAATTATATATTTTGTAATCTAGGAAGAAAGTGCGAATCATCCCTTACACGGCAATTAGGAATTTAAGGCAGTACTAAATTTAAACGAATCTACGGGCGACGAACAAACAAAAAAATGAAAATAATGAACACATAATTAAAATAAAGAAACTGAAACCACTACATGATTCACTACTACGCTTTGCGTTACTAGACTATGAGACGGTAGCCCAAAAATAAAACAAAGGCTTTTCCGTGGACTTAGATATTTCCTCCTAAAACATCGTTCAAACAAAAAACCTCTTGTCCGGGAACATGGTTTTATTTTATTTCAATCTTATGTTCAGGATACTCTGAATCCCGAATAAAAAATCCATCAATATAACCCTGTTTGGCAGACAATCTTTTCAGTGGACCGCTGACTGTGCCTGACTGTGCATCAAGCATGGCTGATTGGCCAACAAGTTACTCTGACCGAGAGTCAAACTGCAGTCAGACTCCGCTTGTCGGCTTTCTGATGGTTTCCTGGTGGCAGTCGGCCGCCGCGAAATGCCGTCAAGATTTCTTGTTGGCGATTCTGATTGTACATCGATTGTCTCTGACTGTACGTCAAATAGCTTTGACGTGCAGACAGACGTACGGTCAAAGGACGTAAAGTTCTTTCGGATACCACTATTTCGTCAAATCTATGAATACGAAAAATATTCTATGCACGAGAAAACGATTTCGGGAAGTGAGCTTATAAAACCGCTGACGTTAGAGATATGACAAGCAGGGCACCCAAAAAACCCTGATCAGAAGCCCGCCGAAACGCCGAACACGGCACTTTCTACTTTCGCTTCGCCGATAGCGGCTTCGCCGAGCTTCCATGAACGATCGCACTCGACTCGTTTTGTTTGCCCGCATGCTCCAACCTGTCGGTCCTGCCCGGGCTCTAGAATTTCTTATGTTTTAGAAGAATATTTCCTCGACAAGACGCAGTCTGTCGTGAGTTCCGACTATGTAAGGAACCTTAGCGGTGTAGTTGAAGACAAGGTGTACCAGGTCTGCTGGGCAGGAGACGCGCGAACAAAAGGAGGGTTCAACGACGCGAAAGTACTCTACATGGCAGG
>JAZHYW010029644.1:0-16303 GCA_037355805.1 Ixodes ricinus
TACAGGGTGAAACAAGGAGACGGCAGGCTCTTTAAATCGACCGGAAAATTCGGTTTCTTAACCTATCGCGCTACGACTTTGTGCAGCGTTGCCCACAGATGGTGCATTTTTTTGTAAAATTTGCAAAGAACGAATTTACCTGAGGAAAAAGTAAAGAAAGAAAAAGGCTTAGCTCCTATGGAAACGCAGCGACGCCACCGGTCTTCAAACAACACGGCGCCGTTTCGCACGGGAGACAAGAGATGGCGCAACGAACACCGCCAACGAACGAGCATACGGCGCCGAGAGCCGGCACTTTAGCAGACGATCCTTTCGACTCAAAAAGCGGCTCGCGTTCCGCAGGCGGCGACAGTCGCAGAAACAAAAACAGGCGCGGTAACAACAGAGGAACTGCAGTCTCCTTGTCTGCTAAACACGCCGGCTCTCGGCGTCGTCTGCTCGTTCGTTGGCGGCAGTTGGCGTCGCGACCGCTTGCGCCATCTCTTGTCTCCCGTGCGAAACGGCGCCGTGTTGTTTGCAGACCGGTGGCGTCGCTGAGTTTCCATAGGAGCTAAGCCTTTTTCTTTCTTTACTTTTTCCTCAGGTAAATTCGTTCTTTGCAAATTTTACAAAAAAATGCACCATCTGTGGGCAACGCTGCACAAAGTCGTAGCGCGTTCGGTTAAGAAACCGAATTCTCCGGTCGAGTTTGATGCCTGCTGTCGCCTTTGTTTCACCACAGCGTAGCGTGGCGAAACAAGGCGACGGCAGGCTCTATAATCGACCGCGCCTGTTGTAGAGCCTGCGACGGCAGGCTCTATAACAAGGCGACGGACGACAAGCACAGCGTATTGGGCCAACATTGGATTTGATGTGGCAAAGAATGGCCCAACAATGGCCCAATGAGCCATATGTTTTCCAATATTGGAATCACATTGGACAATAATGGACTATCAAAGCCAATGGTTTTCCAATATTGGTAATACGTTGGCATAGGCTGGTCAACATTGGACTGTCAAAGCCAATAGCTTTCCAATATTGGATATAACGCCGGCATAAGCTGTCCAATATTGGACTGTCAAAGCCAATAGCTCTCCAATATTGGATATCGCCGGCATAACCTGTACAATATTGGACTGTCAGAGCCAATGGCTTTCCGATATTGAATATAAGCTGGCTTAAGCTGGTGAATATTAAACTGTCAAAGCCAAGAGTTTTCCAATATTGGTGATATCATGGTATAGGCTGGTCAATATTGCACTGCCATAGCCAATGGCTTATCGATATTTGTGTCGCCTAGGCTATAAACCCGCGACCCTTTTTTTTTGCATTGCAGAGGTAGGAAAGTGGAAAAGAGTCATTCACGCGCTCGCTCGGGGCGAGACTTTTATTTCGCCAACTTCATGGGGCGTACGTCGCCGGTGCTTTATAACCGCGATCACAAATACGTCCTTAGCTGCCTATAGGACTATTGCAGTTTTTTGCCGGCTGCTCTTCTTTCGCATTGCCTTACCTCGGCGTTGAAAACTTAATTCCGTTTTTAGATTTAATTATTTTTGTCTTTTCTAGTGTATTTTGTATGTATATGCATTACGTAGCGTTAACGTCTTCTACTTTGTCCGTGCCCCTGCCATGTTTGTATTTCTTTCTGCGTGCTCTATTTTTTATATTTAATGTTTCTGTGCATATTTGTCATTGTCGACGCAGGTGTCGACAAACATAAAGCCGCCGCTTACGCCGCCAACCGAAGTGACTTCTACTCTCAGTTTTACGAGAGTCTATCGCGCTAGAAAGTCGTCTATTGGACTCGAATGAAGTCTCGAGAGAGCTGCTTCGACTGCCAGTGCACATGTCATCAGTGTAGGCAGAACAACGACGTAGCAATCGCGACGCGAGAGCATACTGCGCCTCCATCTGGCCGGCCGCGTTCGCTCTGCGGAAATGTTAGCGTGGTACTCTCGAGCCCCGTTAGCTTACTGAAGTTGGAAGACGCTACTTTGTCGTCGCGAATCCTTTGCCCTTCGAACGGTTGCGAAGCCATTGCGCCCGGCGTATCCTACGCAGCATCTTTCCGAAATTGTTCGCGCAGCATCGCAACCGATTCATCGTGTGTTGAAAGTCGAACGATGTGCTGTCCGTGGTGTCTTTTATGTGTAACTCTTTCGTAAAAAAAATTTGAAGTTTAAAAACGCGAACCTAACAGTGTACAAATAATTTTAAATTTATTGATAAAAAAGAAAAATATATATATATATTTATTTATTTATTTGTGGACATCGTGCGCAAAAAATAGTCGCGCTTAGTTCTTCATTCTAAATTTTAATGTGAGTTATACGACGTAAAACATTGTCTTCAAACTTGCCCCGTTTAGAATCACTTTTGGGCTGGACAGCTGCTTTAGAAATTCAAAATCTGGCCTTCAGAGAGCTGTCCTGTTCAATCGGTATTGGCAGCAGGGTAGACGCTATGCGTGTTTTAGGCCAATTCTGTCTCCGGTTAGGGTCACGTGACTACAGTCTCGAAGCTCGTGATAAGGCAGAGCACGGAACCTGACTAAAAGCCCAAGGCCACGCATAACATCCACTGCACTATCAACCTTGGGTACAAGTGACTAATCCTCTGGTTGGGTTCATTGTTGAGATGGGCCTGAAGATTAGCCTTTGTAAGCGCACCCCCGTTCTGGGCTGCTTTCTTTCTACTCCTTCTCTCATTTTCTCCCTCTCCCTAAGCTGAAGGCGTGGTAGGCGGTGCGTACTCGCCGGACCAATCAGCCGTATACTTTTTATCGCTTGAATCCGCTCTCTGTGCGCGGGTAACGGCAGAAGCGTGATCACGTGGTTTGACGGATGACGCATTAGCCGCTTACAAACCCGGAATGCCTGCGAAGACCGGACATAGTTTCGCGTGCGATGCGGCCTGCGGGCCTGCTGTAGATTTCGCTTCTGTGGTAAATGTGGTAAATCTAGTTCTAGAGTTTGATCACCAGCAGCGCATTTCGTCTTAGTGCCAAGTGCGATCTTCAACATGCGGATTGCCAAGACCATGGATATTCTTTCGGCTGCGCCTACACACCGGTGATCTTCCTTTGTTGTGGGCATACATGTGACCACTAGCTTCGACGGACCGAAGACACAACGGACCGCCTTCTCTTCCATGTGAGTGACAAGGAGAACTTCTCCTGACCATTGGGGATAGGTATTCTTGCTACGCAATGTACGTTTTGTCCCTATCCGATGAGTTTGAACCGTGTCGAACTCTGTGCCAGGAATCTCCGACGAGTTCAACGTGTAATCCAGAGCGATCGGCCCGAAAGGCCCTGTACAGCGCTATTTGCAAGTGCTTTTTTATTCTAATAGACCGTGAGAGACGTTCTGATTGGTTATTTTTGTGTTCGAAGTCATTTTTATTTATTTATTTTTTGTTAAAATATGGCTGTCTTCTTAGCGGTAGATGTGTGCTGTAGTAAAAAGTCCTCCCGGTATTTCCAAGCCGAATACCACAGAGCGTTGTGTAGTCCTTATTTGCCAAGGTTTGGCTTGTTGGGTGCGAGTGGAGTGTCAGTTATGTCACCGCGCTCTGCGAGTGTAATTGCCAGTAATTGTCTCTACACGACAAGCTATTTTATCTGCGCGATTTATTTTAAACTCTTCATTGATTCAAGCATCAAGTTCTGTTCAACTGTCATGTTGTTACGTATACCGGGGTATTTATTGAATTGTTAATTTAGTAGTGCGTTTGACACTGGTGAGCTGAAGAGGGAGGCCAGCGGTTGCATTTATAAATTGTAAATATTATGGAGGCAATATGGGTACAACAATAACTACATATTTCCGTTCCGCAAATACCGTAAATCTTAAAAACTTTTTTTTTCAAATCAACGTAGAAATATTGGTGTGAACTTAAATGGCGAGATTGTAATTCTTAAGACTTCTTAAAGCTAGATGAAAGGTTGAGGGACGCCATGATGTTGCAAGAGTAGAGTTAAGCAATTTATGAAATAACCTTCGTACTATTTGATTAATTTTTTAAACCACTATAAATATTTTAATCTAGATCGATCGAGCTCTGAGTAAGGACAAGTCGGACGAACAAAACAATAGTAGACGCCTGGGCCGTCTTTCTAGAAACAGCGTCTCAGCTGAGACGGGGGAAAGAAAGCACTGTCAAAGCCAGCGTACGAGCTGAACGGGACTCAAACCTCGACTCAAGACGCTCGCGCGTCCCATTCTTTACAGTGCTTTCCTTCACCCAGTCTAAGCTGAGACACAGATTCCAGCAAGCCGGCCCCGGTGTCTTACCTGCGCATCTATTTATTTTAGAAGGCAGTACTAAGTTTTTTACATACAAAATAACGAAAAATAATTCACTGGAAAAGAAAGTTTATAATATGGAAAAGTAAACATAAAAAAGTCGGTAGGCCTTTCCGAGATTTTATACTTGCAGAGCAACTGAGCCGATTAATCGAATGGTTAATTAAAGGGCGGCGAATTATAATGAAGCTATGTTTTATTTTGATATTCATTATTGACAAGCGTAAGAGAGAACTGAGAGCCTCTGAAACCCTCCACCTGAATCCGAACCCCCGCTTCTGTCTCTTTCAGAATCCTGTGGCCAGGCCCCTGCGTGGAATCCCTTTGCCCAGCCCTTTGCCGAGCTCTTCACCCAGCCCTCTGCCCTGTCCACTACCGAGCGTGCCGCCGAGTCTGCCTAGGCCCCCTGGTTGCACAATTTTTGTAAATCTTTTTATTCGATTTAAATAAATTATGAACTGTCAAACGTTATGAACAATTCATTTGCATGCTTTATTGATTTCTAAAGTGTCCAAATGTGGTAAAATTGCTGCATTTATTAGATTTTAGTATCAGAAAGAAAACAGTGCTTGAGGAAAAAGGGCAAGGGACTTGCTTGGTTCTCTGCACTGTTTTTGTGACACTGGTTAGAACGCTGACTGAAAAATGGCTCTTAACGCCGTCAGCATGACGTGCAGTAAACGCTAGTGTTTCTCACTCATTGACGCTCTATTTTAATGTGTTTTTCCCAACTTGGAGCGTTTCTTTGAGAGATTTTCGCTGTTATTTGTGAAATCTCTTTAAGAAAGATTTCGTCGTTAAGCCAAATCTTGGGTTTGGATTAACTGAAAAATCTAAGATAATGATTTTATTACAAACATACAATATTATGAAACATGAGGACATTCAGAGTTTTTATTCAAACTTCTATGCACATGTGAATATTAAACAGGATATTTCTTTAGTTTTTACTGTACACAATTTTAAAGCAATCAAAGGTATACACATGTGGTCTATGCATGTAAATTATACGGGGCGTAGTCTAGGGCGCTAATTGTAGCAGTGAGTCAATTAATTCGTTGACATGTAGGAATTAACATTTTAATTGGTAAAGGTATACACATGGTTCCAATTACAAACATGCTGGCCGTCATCAGGAACTACAAAATCAGTCAATTCTAGACTTTTAAATTTTGGCAAACACGGTGGCGCGCTAAATTAAGGTTACTGCTCGTGAAACAGGTGGAAGGCTATGGGTTCGAACTGGATCCTGCGGGATTTTACCGTCTCTAATCTACCACCAGGTTTGCCCATGTCGCACGAGTGATAACCTTAGCGCACTACCGGTGCTTCTAACAATGCGATAATGCTTTTAAAATGTACGGATTTAGTGAATTTTGATGGCGCTCAGCAAGTATCGAATCGGAATCATGTGTCTTTTCACTAAATTAAAGCTTAATGAATATAACTCTCGCAAATATTCGATTTATCGTGCAAATACTATAGTTGTCTGGCCGTATAACGCATGTGAACAGGCCGCATTAGTGTTGCTTGAATGGGCGTCTTTTTTAAACAATTGCCTAAAACTTTAATAAAAATTTCTCCTTGAGTCACACCAATAATAGTGCACATTTGAATGGTAAGCATAAAAAATAAACAATTATTCTTACCGCACTGCTTGCTCGCTGATACTTTGTCAAATGGTTGCTTGACGGAAAGTTTCCTCCAGAGCATTAATGTCAGACAGTGAACTTGAAAAGGCGGTATGTAATCCTGGTCAGCAGGCGACGCAGCGCAGGCTAGCGGAAATAGTGTACACAATAAGGTTTACCAGGGCTCTCTTTTGTTGCTTTCAATTTTGTATTTAGTATAAAATTAGCTGGGCACATCGATTTTGAAAAAATTCACCAAACTGACGTATTCGAGCTCACCTATGTTGTCATAAATGGAAAAAGGGCTCCACAAAAGTAACCTCAAAATAAAGGTTTATTGTGCGAATTCATGTTTTCGTGTAGCGCGACAGGCCTAAGCCTAGCTTCCCAGGTCAGCTAGGGTGCTTGTTCTAGCTGGAGTCGATCCGTCGCACTTGTTTAGGCTGAATAAATATGTTTGTTTTCGTAAAAGCGGTCCCGCTGGTTTGTGGATTGTGAACCGTCATGATTTCAACTATCGTTCAATAAAGAGAAGATTCCTTCACAGGTACCGGAGGCGATTGGGCATTCGGCTCGCATCAACGTAGTCGTTCACGTCATATCTCTTTCGCGGTGCAAGCAGCTCCCAAGTCGTGACGTGCCCCTGGCATGCCCAAGCGAATATTTTTGGTCGCGTTTTGATCGTGCGTCTTGGGTTTTACCAAACAAATTCGCAAATGCCACTGAAAAAGAAAAAAAAGGTTGTAAGAACTGAAAGTTTATTTTGTTGATATCTTTTAGTCCTCCCGGTCGCATTTCAGCGCATATCGACAAATGTTGAAAGACGCTTACAATGGGCCGTCATTCGGTTCTGATGCAATGCTAGAACGCCGTTTTCATGGTCGCTCTTGCAATCGTTGCAGAAGTTTTTAGACTGGGGTGGAATAGCAGACGGACGACGGAGAAAACGGGACGTTGACACGCAGTTTTCATCTCCGAGCCTTACTGGCATCGCTCAGACGATAGACGGTGTTGGATTAGCAGACGGTGCCGGAGGCTGCCGTGTGCCTGCTCGCACGACTACCAGGCCGTGTCAGACACCTTAGTACACGCACCGGATGTTGCGATAGCAATACACTAGACTTGCAAGCATGTTTCGCCGAGACGTCAAGCCATTCCAATAGTTATGGGTGGGGCCACTGGTCTTAGGGACGGGGCCGGTCCGCGACCTCGACCTAAATTGCGTCTAACGGCGTAAATATCGTACGAAACATTCTGTTTTTCTTTTGGAGGAAGCATTACTAAAAAAAGACGGGTTACATCTGCGAAAAAAAATATTTTGGTTGAAACATTATAAAAAGTATGTGCCACAAAAAAAAAAAAACTTGCCCGTGAAAACAATCATTTTTTATTTTGAGTGCTTTTTATGTGTGTCATGTCCGTGGTGGTATTTCACACACAAAACATTTTTCGTGCAAGTTTTATTGCGCATTTTTTGCTTTCTGTACCCTCCAACATCAACGCCGCGCTCCTTTTTCTCACAATCTTTCATCCCCCCCCTCCCCATCCGTCTGACCGGACCAAACGTGGCATTCCAAGCCTCGGCTACGAAACACTACCTCTGTCCTTCCTTTCCTCGTAATACTGTCAGTCAGTCAAAAGTGCAGCGGGAGCTTAGCTGCATTTTTCATCTCCTTTGGACCTCGCTTTGTCTTGGGTCTCTTCACCTGCTTCGCGTGTCTGTCACCCACACGAAGACACGCGCGACGGCCGCTTCAAGCAAATCAGTGGGGTGGAGCGAAACGTGCCACCTCTCTCCGTAGAACGCGTAGGTCAAAAAGACTTGAACGAACATTTTTCATGTGATTCGTTCTGACGCGCCGATATGATCAATGGTTCCGTAGTCTTCGCAGTTTGCCAAGTTATGGAGATGCGTAGGGTGCCACGGACGTAGGCTCGGTTTCCCAAATGTGCTTTTCAGTGTTCGGCAGCTTTTGTGCATTGCAGTCCCGGACGTTTTTTTTGGTCGTAAGCTGGCCAGAGTGTATTCATGCCAATCTTTCGGTAATGACCGTTCACTTTGTCGATGTCCATATAATTATTGTGGTATGCTTGATGTACGCACTTCGATAACAAACTGCTCTTTGGCGAGAGCGAGACTTCCGTTAAATGTGGGCGGCCTCCTTGTTTTGCGACACCCTTACAAAAAATTTAAGCGAGTTTGAATTGAAAGTCATTCATTCAACTAAACAGAAACTCAATTGAAACTCATTGATAATTTTTGTAAGGGTATGTTGTTGATGCTCTGCTGCCCGAGCCGGTTTTTGTACCTATCAAGGATTACGTGGTATCGCTTTTTTATAAGTTAGTGCTCAGCAGGCATGCTTCGAATAGTAGTCCTGCTTCCTCTCAGTCCTTACAGTCCTTCATGTTTTATTCATGAATTTTGCTTGGCATGAATACTGATGATAGATTTTAATCAAGTGAATTTGTTTTACAGAGAAGTATCACTTTCATAACTGTTTCGATAAGAAGCTGTCTGTAATGATAGTAGTTATAAAACTTCTGAGGAGATCGAAAACAATTTTATTTCTCCGCTGATGCGATTGATGTGCAATAACGGGCTATACAAAGCAGACTTGCACGACGTCCTAACCAATACAGAGCAGCCACGTCTTGGAGCATTCGCATGATATTGCTCCAAATCTTGCCGGTGGCAAAACGACGGTACACCAGTGTTTGCCGGATAACCACCGGTGCTGCAAAATTGGACATTTCATTGATATTGGAATAGATTTCCGGCCGGCACTGGCAAGGCACTACCAAGTATCGCCAGGCTGCTTGGGAACGGAAATGATAACATCTGACTTTCACGTTTCGAATTAATATTTATTTAAATTTTATTCTGGAGCATGCGAATACACGTAAAGAGTATCGGTGGAGCAAAACCCATAATAAACAAATTGTGCGGAAACTGCTGAACAAAACTATATATTTACATCCGCGGAGTTCTTCCACCACACATTACAACAAATGCGAGAGAAGCTTGTCCTGGAGGTATAAATATGTTGGCTTGAATATAGCTAAACGTGTAAGAGCCAGTGGGTGCGGCAGTCACACTCCGCGCATATAGTTCGCCCTTATAGCGTTTTTTTTTTTCACATGTAAGACAAAATAAATATCAATGTGAGACGGCCGATCTCATTGAACTGGTTTTATTTTACACCTCCCTGCTTGAAATGTTCCGCTTGTGAAATCACGCATTGTAATCGTCATAATCAGGAAGTTGCAAGTTGCTCAGGTGCACCACCACTCGATCACAATACTATGCAGTCGTCGAACCGTTCACGTCTCAGCTGCAATATTTAGAGGCCTTTAAAGACCTTTACAGGATATATCTACACAGCACAACCTAAATTTCGGAATCTCGGGAATTGTTTTATATTCTAGTGTTTCTTCTTCTCCTGGCCATTACCGGCATCAGTGGCTCTAGGCGATGATTGAAGTATCGGAGAAATATTTACAAGTTTCCCGAGAAACCCAGTTAGAATTACGTGTAGTAATCCATATGGCCTTAAATTTCATGACAGATATTTCTAAAAAGGCTTTCAGACGCTCAACTTGGGTATCTTAAGTCCACGCATATTTTATTTTTCCAAGACTGTGGTCGAACAGTCTTGTTAAACTTCGGCCACCCTAAAGCGAGGAAAGGGTTTTAAGCTCTCCGAAGACATCGATGTAACTTTCAGTCTGGTTTATATATTCCCAATCAGGGCAATCAACTTAAGCACTCTCATGTTTGAAGCATGGGCTCAGCTGTTTTGTTTCAATAAACCCAATATTCTAAAATGCGAAACACATGCGAGAGTGTGGCACGCGTGTACAAAGCTCCTTACTGCGAAAAATACCCGACGCACATATAAATGGAACATTACACCACGTGTTTCTATAAACAAAACATGTATATGTTTTGTTTGAGGCAGGACTTCTGACTCAAAAAGAACTTATCATCTCTGCAATAGAACAAAAATTACTCACACTAGGGGTATTTATAGACTTTTCGAAGGCGTTCGATAGAATAAACCACGAGACCCTACTAAGAAAACTCGAAATTTATGGTTTTCGGGGGATATTTTTAGATTTATTAAGAAGTTATCTTGAGTATCGCTGCCAGAAAGTTGTTATAAACAATAAAACGTCAGGTATTAAACCCATTCATTCTGGGTACCCCAAGGTAGCATCCTTGGACCGTTGTTATTTAACATTTATATAAACGACATAACATACATTGACGATAATACCCAATTTGTTATTTACGCTGACGACACTAGCTTATTTTTTAAATCGACAAATACTAAAGAATTAATTGATCATGCAAATAATGTGCTAAGCAAGCTAGACAAATGGAGCATATACAATTCCTTAACCATAAACACATCTAAAACAAAGGCTATCATTTTTAGGCCTAGAAATCAGAAAGTAAATGTTGAAACCAATCTTATGATTGGTACCTCAAATGTGGATATTGTTCCTTCAGTAAAAAACCTAGGAGTGTTCTTTGAAGAACACTTAGTTTGGAATAAACATATTGAGATGGTTGCAAATAAACTCGCCCGCGTTGTTGCAGTTCTGACAAGGCTGCGATATTCTCTACCCACTAGTATAAAATTGATTATTTACAACTCACTTTTTCTCTCGAGCATCACCTACTGTCATTTAGTTTGGGGGAACACAACCAGGGCAAACACTTCAAAAATATTCTTACTACAGAAAAAAGCCGTTCGCGCTATCTCTAGTTCAGCCTACGATGCTCACACAGAACCACTTTTTAAGTGTCTTAATGTTTGTGCTGTACAGTTTTTATATAATGACTTGCTGCTCAAGAGATACTATGCGGGAAAAAACAAAATAACAATTTTATTGAGCAATTATCGAAATTAAAAAGAAACGCTAGCAGCTATAACACACGTCATAGTGAAATGTGGAATATACCATTTGCACGTACAAATTACGGTACTCAATCAATTCTTTACACACTGCCATCATTACTCAATTCCCAGACTCATTAGAAAGTAAATGTGTTTTTGATGTTGTTATGTTTCGTTTTATACAACCTTGTTTTTTCGGTTTTTGTTTTCACTGCATTATTGGCCTAACATATGCTACGTTCTGTTTTGCAAACTGCTGTATACATTGTTACTTCTTCCTTGTTTACTATTGTATAATAGCCGCTGTCGCTAATTAGATCAATCGGGGGCACAGACCTCGTCAAGCCACACTCCAGTGGCTTTTTGTCTGTGCTCCCGACATCACCATCCTTGTACGATGTGGTGTCAAATAAAATTTGATTTGATTTGATTTGATTTGATTTGATATATACCATGCAGGGTGTCCTGCTTAGGTAATCCCAGACGGGGATTGCCTAGTTGAACCAGAGCGCTCTCTGATTTTGTTGGCAATGCATCGCCCCGTTTAGGAACATACACCCTATCGCAGAACAACGAAATCATGTAAATGACGACAGTGACACACGGTAATTCTTCACAAAGTTCCTTTTGCATGCCCTTTTTGTCACAACTGAGTCATCTGGGCTTCCAATAATTATTTCGCACAATGCAGATGGTTTATTTGGCGCGGCAAAAACAGCCGGAATGCCGAACCAACTAGCAAGCTTCTTCAAATTTTCGGATAGTGTGTTTATGTAGGGTAATACCGCAGGGCTGGCCGCCCTCCTTAAGCTCCCCTCGAAAAATTCGCTGTTCGTTTTTTTTTATCTCCCTTAAGAGCGTTTCTGACACATCGCGAAGCACACTGGGAGGGAAACCCACAGCCGCCAATATGCTGAGCTAAGAGTGGAAGCTGACGCCCACCCTATGCTTGCACGATTTACTCAGCGAGGCCGCCAAGCAGGTGGAGGATACTATATCCCTTTTACAAGTTTGGAGTGAGCAGAATCATACGGGAGCATTCCTTTCTCAGCGCGAGGCACGTACAGCCAGCACAAGTGTTCGTCCTTGAATGACAGCCCCGAGTTCAAAAACTGTTTTCTACATGAGCTTACTACTTCATGATTGAAACTCAGGCCAAAGCGTAGCTCGTGATCAGGTTAAACATAACATAAATATAAAACAGGCTCTTTTATTTGTTCTAACTCTGCTCTTCCTTGGACCATCTCACTTACGTATACCTGATAGGCTTCCGCGACATGCCAAGCCAGATACTACTCGTATGCTGCACGCCGAGGTTTTATTACATCTCAAGTGGTAAGCCTCTACTTGAGTGTTACACCTTCAGCTGGACATGGCAAACGGCTCTGCAAGATTCTTCGGTCGGGGCGGTGAAAACCTTTCAGCAGACACCGGGATCACTTGTGGAGGATCTGCTCGAGGTCAAAAGTCACTGAACGTGTGGCGTGAAAACATAAATTTGGTGAGAACCTCAGATTTGTTTCTCAAGTCTCGGATTTCATTTGGAATCAACTTCGAGCTTCGTTGCCGAAGAAACCAAGAAGATACGTTCCACCGATTAACGTAACATTTCTTGAAGACGCGTCCGTGCCAGAGAAGTTCTCCAATACCTTGCAAAAATTGTACAGCCATTCGACTCTGCGAAGGTGGTTGGCCAGCGAAGCTGTAACGACATCTACATTGATTTACCCAATTTGACGTGGCGTACACTCTTTATTTCTTTCACAACGACATTCAGAAGTGCTTCATGATCAGAGTGATACACGCTAAGATTTTTCGTTCTCACTGTAGAGGGAGTCTTAGCTAAGGTTAGATCAATCCAGGATTCATGAATGGTAGTTGGTTGAGTTACATCTGAGTGCAAACTTTTTCAAGACGAATTGGATGAACCACTTGTTCTTTTTTTCGGTTTCGAAATGTCCACATTAAAGTCCCCGACAATTATTACCGGTGTGGCTTGATGCTTCGACAGTGGGGAGAAATGTGTTCGCATGAAGCACTCGATGTCAGATTTGGGTGTATTCGGTGAGATGTAGACCGTGAAAACTACGGTTCCTTTGCTGGTTTTCCCGAAACACAGATCCCCGCAGCCGACTTGGTTATATTGGAGTTCATACGGCTGGACACAAGCTTCGCCCTTGCGTAGATTGCGACGCCTGCCGCACGGTTGTCACCCCGCTTCACGCACACTATTTCGATAGAGTAATATAGTGCAACGTAAAGAGTGGCCACTCCCATAGGCCCAGCGGCTCACTTGACTGTCAGCGCACCTAGCGGTTGTTGTGAAGTTGTTGTGGGCTTCCTGCTTAGGCGCTTCCGTTCCCTACATGGCTAGAGACAGGGATGACTGCTATTTGATTCGATGGATAACTATACTATCAGGTCCCGTTCGCACCAGGCGGTAGCTTGCGCACCTAGTCCGCGTTGACTAACTAGAGTTTTGTATTTAGGTAGGAATCAATTGCAAAAATGGACACGTAAATTCTAAATCCCGGAAAAGATCATGCACAATATTCAATATAATATTAAAACCGCTGCACTCAACTGAAAAAAAAAGAAAGGGACAACCGAGAAACAAGACAATCGGGAAACGCACAACCATTTATTGTGACCCCAGAGACAGACCTAACAAAACGAGCTGTTCAGTAAGCGTTCATAAGAATGCATAATCTATTGCACCGTAAGGCGAGCAAAAAGGAGAGCGAGCTCGACGCTTCAAACGTTCGAATCGAGCCTGTAATGCAGGCACGCTCGTGAAGTGAAAGCACGAACAGCGTCGTTCACGACTACGCGTTCGTGTTTGTAGCCTCAGCTCGTTCGCAGTTATGGAAACAAAACAAAACAAGAAAACATAGCTTCTCGGCGACGCAGCTGACGCTCAAAAGCCGATTGAAACACTTTCCACGTGGTTGCGCTTTAACCGTCTCACCTCTGCACAAAGAAAGAACGCCGAGAAATACAAGCGATGACGGGAACCGCACACCTCATCCGCCCTTCGCCACCTTGGCTGCTGTTATGGCAGCTGCAAAGTCGTTCGTTGCGTGCGTCTTGCCAAAGCCCCAGTCGCAGTCGTAATATTTTTGAAAATGTTTGAAGCTACAAATAGTTTTAGAGATAGGTATAAAAAATTAAATCAATTTTTTTTAATTCTTCAAATATAACGATTGTATAAATAATTAGGCACCACTGCGTCAGCTAGCGGGTGTTGGGACGCCTAACAGCTGGGTCGCTAAAGGCTTCAGCTATCGGGTGTTGTGAATCCTAGCAGATGGGCCGCAATAGGGCTTCAGTAGCCACTCTTTACGTATCACTGTATTACTCTATGCTATTTCGGTGTATACAGTCACTTCGCATAACGAGTCACACAAGGGCTTCGAATGACGTCAACCCCTTTCCAGAACAGCTGCCACCGTAATCTGCACCGGGAAACGCATGCTCATACTTCACATTGTACACAGACGCCTTATCATGTAGCATGCGGTTTTGATGCTTGTTTTGTGATTTTTTTGTTTATTGAAACGAAACGAATACTGCGCTTTATGCTGTATGGCCTTGACGTCTTGTGTTGACAACGACGCGAAAGAAACCATGGCCGGCTAGATGTATACAGCTTCGCTGTAAAAAGTACCCAAGTTAATTAGCTTGTCGCCCAGGCCAAAGCATGTTGGAAAAGCAGTGCTTAAAACTCCGGCGGAGAAGCCGGAGCAACAGGAGAAAAGAAAGGTGTATCTTAGGTGTAGATGTTTTAATGCGCACTGTGGGAACTGGACGGAGAGGTGTGAACACAAAGCATGTTGTAACCCATTTCAAGATCAACGGCCTCCGTCTGCTGACTGCTGACAACGAAGGCGGTTTTCTCGTTGTGGGGGATGGACCGTTTGGGGAAAAGCACAGGGAGGCCATAGAGAAACATTTTAAGAGAGTACAGACTGTTGCGCGTGTTAAAGTCAAATTACAGACAAAGGGCTCTATGGAAGAAACTTGAATTGACCGCCCTAGATTAAGAAGCGTGCAGGCGTCAAAGAAGCTTTGTTTGCAGATTTTTTCACGTCAAATATTCATGAGCTTGGATGCTCTTTCAGGGCGATTGTAACACAGAAAGCATCATGGCAGCCGGAGGTTGGCACTTTCCTTCGCAAACACAATTCATAGCTACAGCTGGCTGACCCTTTTTTGGTTCGGAATTCAGAAGAAATAATATTTTTTTTAGATGTGCGGAGACTTGCGGAAAACCAAAGAATTGTTTGTTTTACTCGGTCCCGCATGACAATCTGCTAACGGCTGTGCAGCTATGTATTAAAGAGAATGGGGAGATTCCTTTTCGCAATATAACGGGGCTCATGGTGGAGGGCTTCCTGGAGTTGTTGACACATTACTTGTGCTCCACTTGGGTCTCCATTGAGTGAGAGATATTTGTTCTGAAGTGCGAAATCTGCTTTGGCTAGAAATTGGCTCAGGTCTCATGGGACATATTTTTTGCCTCGTGCGACGAAGCAATCACAGAAAGATTGGAGCATAGAAAACGAGTGAAAATTTTTAATATGTTTGTGATTTTTTGGTGTTAATAGTAATAATAATAATAATAATAATAATAATATTAATAATAATAATAATAATAATAATAATAATAATAATAAAATAATAATAATAATAATAATAATAATAATATAATAATAATAATAATAATAATAATAATAATAATAATAATAATAATAATAATAATAATAATAATTTATTGTCAAACGTTGTGTTACAATTGTGTTTACGGGCCCGTCAAAGCCTATGATGGCTTGTGGGACGGGGCCCTGCAAGTCGCCAAAAGTGAGCAAACACAAGAGCTGGAAATGAAATCACAACAGGTACATACACACACACACCAACTCAAGTCAACTGCACTCAAGGCTGATTCAAAGCCTGCCTGGTTATCCCCCTCCCCCCCCCCAAAAAAAAAAGAAAAAAGAAAAGAAAATTATTTACAACTGTTTACACTGCGTCCGACATATATTCGCGGAGCCATGTCTTAACTTTCGTCTTGGAATCTAGGGAAAATACACAATCGGGTAGCTGATTGAAGGTGTCAGGAACGTAGTAATCTCGCGTTTTCATTCCGTATCTCGTGAAACAGCGTGGTTTCTCAAATCTGATAGACTGCCTAAGAAAACGAGACGATACATGTGGGATCTTGTAGCTGTCCGTCCAAAAATACCGAAGAATTACTGTTTGTTGGTACAAAGAAAAAAAAATTTGGCATCTCTAGATCGGCGAAGAGATTCGTGCTGTTTGAATAACTTGAATTGTATGCCACATTTTTTAAGAGACACTTCAAAACACTGTTTACCTTCTCGTGCCAGAGCCCTGCTCTGTGCGCGAGACACTGTCACACACCGTACTAACCCAGCACACACTGTACGCCAAGGCATGAACGAGGATTTTCTAA
>JAZHYW010029646.1:0-52251 GCA_037355805.1 Ixodes ricinus
AATCTTTATTTCATCTTTTCCACATACAATTTTACAGAGATTCATACCCCACATAAGCCTAAGCGGCTTGTGCGTAGGGCAGCGACAGAGCTCTAGTCACTTATAACAAACCCTTTTTTACACTTGTTCAGTTCCTTACAAAAAAAAATAAAAATGAAAAATGAAAACAGGACATATATACACCTTTACTCCATAATTCTCTACAAAATAACACACACAATACTACACAATTTAGATTACAACCCCTGGTAGACTTCTCTTCTGCTTATTGCAGCTCTTTTCTGTTAATAAACCATTGTTTTAACTCACGTTTTAACTCGCTTATTTTTGTAATTTCTATTATTCTTGGTGGTAGTTTATTGAACACTCTAGGTACATATGATGCTCTAACTGCTTTTCCATATTTCGTCTTAACCTTTGGTTCTTGGAATAAATTTTTAGGCCTTAGGTTTCTTATCGGGATATACTTTGTTTTATATTTATCGCTAAATTGATGTTTAATTATAATATTTAATTCCAGTAAGTCACTAAGTTTTTGAATATCCAAATGTTGATACATGTAATGTAAAGGTCTATTTTCATCTACATACAAGTTTTTTACTACTTTATTTAAGATAGAATTTATTTTGTCTTGTAAATACTTTGCACAGTGCCCGTATATAGTAATTCCATATTCTAAGACTGATTTTCCCAAGCTATGATATATCATCTTTAATATTGGTTGAGGTAAACACGATCTTAGGTGGTATAATTGGGCTGCAACTGATCTAAGTCGTTTACAGATGTGTTCCACATGTTGGTTCCATTTCAGATGCTCGTCAATGTATAGTCCTAGGTATTTCACACTCGTAGTCCTTTTAAGGGGTTCACAATTACAATTTTTACATGAGTCACTATGTATCTTTATATTCCCTTCTATGTGAGTTCGTCTTTGCGGACTTCTAAAACACATCAACTCTGTTTTCTTAGTGTTAATTATAATTTGATTTTCTTTGTACCACTTAACCAATTTGTAAACATCCTCTTGAATTTTATTTTCGGCTGTCGTATAATCTTTATCTGCATACAGAATAACGGTGTCATCTGCAAACTGAAACAACACGCTATTTAAATGAACATTCACAATATCGTTAATATATATATTAAACAATATAGGTCCCAATACAGTCCCTTGAGGCACTCCCTGTTTTACTAGTCTCTTTTCACTGAAGCTACTTGCTATCTTGACAACCTGAGTCCGACCAGAAAGGTAGTCCTTGAACCAGTCTAATAGTTTGCCTCTGACACCTAAAGAGAATAGTCTGTCTATTAGTGTTTCATGCCTTACTGTTTCAAATGCTCGAGAAAAATCTATAAACAGTGCTAGCACATAATTCCCTTCGTCTAGTTTCTTATTTACGAAATCACTAAAGTCTTCTAGTAGAGTAATTGTACTTGAATTTGTCTTGAAACCATATTGCGTTTTTGTTAATAGGTTATATTTATTAATGAAGCCATTTAACGCTTTATGGACATATTTTTCCATTATGTAATTAAGGACTGGAAGAATACAGACAGGCCTATAGTTAAGAAGAGTTTTTTTATCCCCTTTCTTGTAAATCGGTCTTACCACAGCTGTTTTTAAACCACTTGGTACCTTCCCGATGGCCAAGCTCTTATTATACAATGCTAGCAATACTGTCCTAATTATATTTATATTTTCTTTGATGTCGCGCGGTCTGATCGAGTCGATTCCAACTGCTTTGTTTGTTTTCATGTTACTTACTATTTCTACTAGATCTTCCTCGGTCATTTCAGGGAAATACATTGAGTTTCCAATTCTAGCTCTAGTTTCCATTTCATTTTGGTATCCATGATTGCAAAGTAATTCTATTGATTGTATAAATTCGTTATTAAAATCATTTGCTATTTTCTCATCATTGCAGTATGTCCCAAAGTTCTTTTTGATTGTATGATCTATTGACTGTCTAGTGTTTCTACCCAGTACTTGATTAATTACAGACCAACATTGAGATGGATCCTTGGTTTCTTCAAACTTTTTCCAGAAATAATTTCTTTTCTCCTTTTTTATTATTGATGTTACTTTATTTCTTATGGATCTGTACTCTTCCTTGCGTTGGCTGCTTCCTGGACTGCTTTTAAGTAGTCGCCACGCTTTATTTTTTTCCTGATTAGTTGATCTATTTCTTTTGTCACCCATTGGTTCCCTGTTTTCCTTTTCTTTACGGTGACCTGTTCAGTCGACTTTTTATATATATCCGTAAACGCATTTTTTATTTTATTGTATATAATTTCGGGGTCTTCTTCATTGGCTATGCTTTCCCAGTTTATCTCTCTCACGTATTTATCTACTTTTGCGTTGTTGATATATGTAGTTACTTGGTCCCTTTCGCTTTCAGGAATACCCAATTCTGGAATTGCTATTCCCACAAAGTAGTGGTCGGCTAATTTTTCAGCAATGACGTGAGCTTTACAGTATTTTTTGCTCCTAATGCAAATATGGTCAATACATGATCTTGTCAATTGCAAACCCAAAATTTCTTCTCTCGTAATATCTTTAATCATTGATTGAAGTCCATGTTCAGCCAAACAATTTAGGTACTTGTCTACTAGATTACTTTGCTTAGTTATATCAATATTTATATCTCCAGTAATTATTAAATTTTTCGAATTCTCTACCTTTATCCATTTATCGATATCGTCAATGAATTCTGCTATATTTCCTTGAGGTGCCCTATATACTGCCAGAATTTGTATCTGTTTCCTTTCATTCTCAATATCTATTTGTACTGCTTCTGCCCTCGAAAAAGTTATTTTTTTACTATTCTTTATATTCCACTTTTTATTGACCATAACCATGATTCCACCTCCTCGCTTGTTCTTCCTGTTATTTGTAATCGTTTCAAAACTTTTATTTTGGAATAATGCTTCGTCGCAGTCCTTTATGTTCGTTTCAGATATGACTAAGCAATCAATAGAGTTCATGAATGGATCAAGAAGTAGGTTCATTTCACTGTAGTGTTTCTTCAAGCTCCGTATATTTACATGTAACAAAATGAAACTGGTTTCGTTTGCTCCTGGTGAAATCTCTTTCCACCATTCCTTGAGTGATGAAATCGTTTGTTTTCTTTCCATGTCACCCATCGACTGAAGCGGTTGCCATTTACATTGCACTTACTTTATTTTTACCAGGTCCCCTTCGTTCTCAATCCGGATAGTTGGTGCGCCTTTTTCTTCTTTTCGCACATACGTACAACCTTCTCTGTGCCAAATAAACCTGTACCCCATGCTTTTTGCCTTCACTCTTGCGTCAAAAAACGTCTTTCTGTTTTGTGCAGTCATGTTTTCTTGGATAAAAATAGTGCCGGTATCATCGCCGCCCCTCAACTTGCTCTTGTTTCGTAGCCACACGTTCCTATCGTTACGATTGATAAATCGCACTATCACCATGGGCGTTTTGCTGCCTTTGTTTGGAACCCGGTGCATCGCTTCGACGCTATCAACTTTTAATCTAGGCACCTCTATTTTGTCAGCAATTTGATTCAGCTTTTCGAGCAAGTTTTCATCATGGGTTTGCACTAACCCATGTACTTCTAGATTGTTCATTCTACCGTACTGCTCCAGCCTGTTTAAATCTTTCCTAAGTTGTGACGTTTCGTCAGTTGCCTTCTCCTTTTCGAGCACGGTGATTCTTTTCTTCAGCTCTTTAATTTCGGTGTCTTGTTCCGTCATTTTCTTTAACACCTCGTCGTACTTGTCTGACATAGTCTGCATAGATTTTTCAATATCTAGCACTGTTTGCTTTACAGTCATCAACTCATCTACTTGTTGTTTCAGCGGCGTGAGTACTGCCAACATTCTTGTCATTTCTGTCAGTTGTTTTTGTATGTTTGTGGTATCATCCGTAGTGCTCTTAGTTCTCATTTTCGCTCCCCGGCAAGTTTGACATTTCCAGTTTTCTTTACATCCCGTTTTTTTCCGCGAAAGGTGCTTTCGCTAGTACCCGAGCAAGCGCCAAGGTGATAATAAAAGTGACACTCGCAACATTTTAGCACACTCTCTTTCTCGTTATCTTCAATACTTTTTTTACAGCTTAAACACATTTCATCAAGATCGTTTGCTCTAGCCATATTCGTGAACACTCGCAACGGTCAGTCAGTCAGTCAGCGACAGGGATTTTAGCTCTGAATTTAGTAGGAAACGAAAATCTTCCCACCTGCGGATGCAAGTTCTTTTAGTTTTCGCTCTCGAGCCCTGTCGCTGACTGGCAGCTGTCGTCGGGCGCTCCTCTTTATGATGTCCTGGTGTCGCTCTAGTCGCTGCTCTGGTGGCGGTTGTCCTGAACGGTCCGATGTGGCAGCGTTCCTCCGGTGACTTCGCTGTTGGTGGATCCGCCCCTTCAGCTTCGGCTCTCTCCTTTGTTGTTATCTGCGGATGCAAGTTCTTTTAGTTTTCGCTCTCGAGCCCTGTCGCTGACTGGCAGCTGTCGTCGGGCGCTCCTCTTTATGATGTCCTGGTGTCGCTCTAGTCGCTGCTCTGGTGGCGGTTGTCCTGAACGGTCCGATGTGGCAGCGTTCCTCCGGTGACTTCGCTGTTGGTGGATCCGCCCCTTCAGCTTCGGCTCTCTCCTTTGTTGTTATCTGCGGATGCAAGTTCTTTTAGTTTTCGCTCTCGAGCCCTGTCGCTGACTGGCAGCTGTCGTCGGGCGCTCCTCTTTATGATGTCCTGGTGTCGCTCTAGTCGCTGCTCTGGTGGCGGTTGTCCTGAACGGTCCGATGTGGCAGCGTTCCTCCGGTGACTTCGCTGTTGGTGGATCCGCCCCTTCAGCTTCGGCTCTCTCCTTTGTTGTTATCTGCGGATGCAAGTTCTTTTAGTTTTCGCTCTCGAGCCCTGTCGCTGACTGGCAGCTGTCGTCGGGCGCTCCTCTTTATGATGTCCTGGTGTCGCTCTAGTCGCTGCTCTGGTGGCGGTTGTCCTGAACGGTCCGATGTGGCAGCGTTCCTCCGGTGACTTCGCTGTTGGTGGATCCGCCCCTTCAGCTTCGGCTCTCTCCTTTGTTGTTATCTGCGGATGCAAGTTCTTTTAGTTTTCGCTCTCGAGCCCTGTCGCTGACTGGCAGCTGTCGTCGGGCGCTCCTCTTTATGATGTCCTGGTGTCGCTCTAGTCGCTGCTCTGGTGGCGGTTGTCCTGAACGGTCCGATGTGGCAGCGTTCCTCCGGTGACTTCGCTGTTGGTGGATCCGCCCCTTCAGCTTCGGCTCTCTCCTTTGTTGTTATCTGCGGATGCAAGTTCTTTTAGTTTTCGCTCTCGAGCCCTGTCGCTGACTGGCAGCTGTCGTCGGGCGCTCCTCTTTATGATGTCCTGGTGTCGCTCTAGTCGCTGCTCTGGTGGCGGTTGTCCTGAACGGTCCGATGTGGCAGCGTTCCTCCGGTGACTTCGCTGTTGGTGGATCCGCCCCTTCAGCTTCGGCTCTCTCCTTTGTTGTTATCTGCGGATGCAAGTTCTTTTAGTTTTCGCTCTCGAGCCCTGTCGCTGACTGGCAGCTGTCGTCGGGCGCTCCTCTTTATGATGTCCTGGTGTCGCTCTAGTCGCTGCTCTGGTGGCGGTTGTCCTGAACGGTCCGATGTGGCAGCGTTCCTCCGGTGACTTCGCTGTTGGTGGATCCGCCCCTTCAGCTTCGGCTCTCTCCTTTGTTGTTATCTGCGGATGCAAGTTCTTTAGTTTTCGCTCTCGAGCCCTGTCGCTGACTGGCAGCTGTCGTCGGGCGCTCCTCTTTATGATGTCCTGGTGTCGCTCTAGTCGCTGCTCTGGTGGCGGTTGTCCTGAACGGTCCGATGTGGCAGCGTTCCTCCGGTGACTTCGCTGTTGGTGGATCCGCCCCTTCAGCTTCGGCTCTCTCCTTTGTTGTTATCTGCGGATGCAAGTTCTTTTAGTTTTCGCTCTCGAGCCCTGTCGCTGACTGGCAGCTGTCGTCGGGCGCTCCTCTTTATGATGTCCTGGTGTCGCTCTAGTCGCTGCTCTGGTGGCGGTTGTCCTGAACGGTCCGATGTGGCAGCGTTCCTCCGGTGACTTCGCTGTTGGTGGATCCGCCCCTTCAGCTTCGGCTCTCTCCTTTGTTGTTATCTGCGGATGCAAGTTCTTTTAGTTTTCGCTCTCGAGCCCTGTCGCTGACTGGCAGCTGTCGTCGGGCGCTCCTCTTTATGATGTCCTGGTGTCGCTCTAGTCGCTGCTCTGGTGGCGGTTGTCCTGAACGGTCCGATGTGGCAGCGTTCCTCCGGTGACTTCGCTGTTGGTGGATCCGCCCCTTCAGCTTCGGCTCTCTCCTTTGTTGTTATCTGCGGATGCAAGTTCTTTTAGTTTTCGCTCTCGAGCCCTGTCGCTGACTGGCAGCTGTCGTCGGGCGCTCCTCTTTATGATGTCCTGGTGTCGCTCTAGTCGCTGCTCTGGTGGCGGTTGTCCTGAACGGTCCGATGTGGCAGCGTTCCTCCGGTGACTTCGCTGTTGGTGGATCCGCCCCTTCAGCTTCGGCTCTCTCCTTTGTTGTTATCTGCGGATGCAAGTTCTTTTAGTTTTCGCTCTCGAGCCCTGTCGCTGACTGGCAGCTGTCGTCGGGCGCTCCTCTTTATGATGTCCTGGTGTCGCTCTAGTCGCTGCTCTGGTGGCGGTTGTCCTGAACGGTCCGATGTGGCAGCGTTCCTCCGGTGACTTCGCTGTTGGTGGATCCGCCCCTTCAGCTTCGGCTCTCTCCTTTGTTGTTATCTGCGGATGCAAGTTCTTTTAGTTTTCGCTCTCGAGCCCTGTCGCTTCCGTTCCTTCGATAAACTGTAAAAATACTTGTTGTTGGGCTATTTGGAGATGACTAGTTTTGAACCATGATAAAAGCGCTAAAAAGACGAACACAGAGAGAAGACAAACACGGGCAAGCGATGTCTTGTCTCTTGTGCTCGTCTTTTTAGCGCTTTTAACCATGGTTCAAAACCTTGATATAATTTTTTGGACAAGTGCGCGCCATCCAGTAACTGTTGCGACAATCATCCGGAGTTCGCTATCGTTTGGGCACGTACTCTTCTCTTAGCACGTATTGGATACGAAGGAGGCGTCTACATTTGGCGTTAAGTCGGCTCGGCTCGTATCGAAAACAATTGCTTCGTGGGCGTGCGTCAATGACTCGGACACAATCACGTGCTTCGTAACAAAAAAAAAAAAAGAAAAGACATGGCTATTGTTAGTGTTGTTTAATTAACTTTTGAAAAAAGTCTCATTCAAAATGACGAGCGACTGCTTTCCACCGTTATTCTATGACACAAACTATGTTTTCTTTCTCCTGAAGGTTCAGTTACATTACATACCCGTAAAAAAACATGATTTATCAAATAATTATATCGGAATATTTGTATTTTATAAAGGCGCACATATAAGTGCTAATTATATTATACCTTCTGATGTGTTAATTGACACATTGATAAGATTGTTTTACTTCTTTTACCTTGTTTTCTTTTTTTGCATTCTGCGAACTCTGAGACGGCACTGCATAGAGCGCTCTAACGCTCTCTCGTTAAAACCCGGTTCAGCCAAGATCTTGCGAAAATTCCTTCTGCGCGATTGCTCTTAATTAGATTAGAATGCCCTTTAGCAAATTTATTTATCGGAGTCCAGAAGAAACAATCTACTTTATTAATAATTTAGCGGCAGCAGCTATAGACAGACAGGCGGGCTCCGCTGCGGGTGGCGTTGTTGTCGGCAGGGAGCGTGCGAGTAAAGCCCTACGCGAATTCCTGCACACGCCCAGTGCCCATTCCTGGTATACGCGGGCTTGTTGCAAACAACGCGTTGGTCTATAGGGTACCTCAGCAAGGCCTGCGAGCCATGGTATGCAAAGGGTGGTGGTCAAGTAGCTGGGTAACTGTAAACCAGTAGGTCAGGTTTACGTTTCGTGCACCTAAATGAAGGTTCGCACACTTTGCGTTTCATTGTGACCGATGGCTTCCTGATCTCGTGTGACCACTCACCCCGACAGACCACGTCGGCATTCGTATATTGGGTAATCCTGGAACACTTCCTATTCGCTTCTAAGATCGAAATACTTTTAACGAGGTTACAAGGACCATTTCGGATAATACAAAGGGCTTAAATTTGACCTCGTAATTACGGCGAAAACTTGAGTCTAGTAATATGCAGTTCCGGGGATACCAACAAGAAATGCTAGTGTACCAGCGTGTCCCCCTGATTTGTAGTTGTTCTCTCGTCGTAAGCGCTGACAAAAGATCACAGTGTACTCGGTTGAAGCCGAACGTAAATGTGGGAACCAGACTGAAGTTGCAAATTTAAGTACTTTTATTTCTGGCTACTAACTGTAACCGCATCTTACCTTGGTACAGTGTTAATGACTTGTAACGGGACAGTTGCTCTCAGCAACATGAAGAAGACTTTATTAATTAGTCATAATATGACGACCAACCAATCCCTCAAATCAGGGGTCAAACGTTTCAAAAGCTGTACGGCTTCTTCTTCAGGGGTGACTATGGAGGAAAGGGTACTCTGCACTGCCATCCGTGTATGTGAATGGGCTCCACCATGTGTCATAAAAAAACGGTCAGAGGAAGAATGGATCGTGCGCATGTACAGCGAGTTCGTTTCACACGCACTGGCACCGTTCGAGTTCTCTCCCAGAATGCATCGCACTCGCAGAGTGTTGCACGGAGAACTGGACTCAAACGAACTCGCCAAATGCACCGAGTGCAGAAGACTGATGCTGCCGCCATCTATGTTGTAGAAAGAGTACCGACCTCAAACCGAAACTAGCGCCTTTCTGTTCGGAGTGATGGGTGGGAATGCGAGAGTGCAGTCACTACCAACATTTATCTACAAACGTTGAAAGCTGCAACCTGTAGTTTATAGTTGCGATGACTTCAAGCAACTCGGCTGCCGTAGAGATAGTTACAGACGGCGTAAATTTCCGCACCCAGCTGTCTACAAAGCAGCTGGTTGCGATCTTTCAATTCTTATAACCGTTTACACTGAAGAAAACTGATGATGCTGTCCGAACAGAAGCTTGATCCGTTTGAGCATGGTATTATGCGTCAACCACTGAAAGGGTACGGCTTAAAACTAGTCGTTGGAATATCCAGCAAAACTTTTCGTGGGACTTTCGATTTCGATCGTCATTACAGGTGGATCAGATATTAGCCTTGGTGAGGGCGTCGAGAACGAGAGCTTTCTCGAACAAAATACGACGGGGCAAGTTAGCTGACGTAGGTAAATGTTAAACATGATGATGTTGCCCAAGCTTCAGGTAAAGTCACTATGTTTAGCTTTCTCTGATGCTTATTGGGCAGTCAGAGGTTTCTGCTGGGGGAGTTTTGTCGACAAATGTTAAATTTTTCACCCGCACACGGATGGTAATAAACATCTCGGGGGCCGCTGATGCGTTTGTTCTGAGCATTTCTTGACACACTGGTATATTTCAGCATCTGTACGGCAACAGAGCGACTTAAAACCTGCAAATAAAGCACGGGTTGTCAATTGCTTCCTTCATGAAATAGCAGACGCTCACAATTCAAGCTCGCGTTTGATTCCGTTGCCCGCGGGACGCGATTTCTATCAGAAAATCTACTTTTTTTCCTTTCGGTTCCGCGACACATCGTAGCAGACGAACCCTCGTCGTCTGCTCCCGCTCCTCGCCGGCCTCGCCGGAGCGAGGCATGACGGGATTGCATTTTGGCGCACGCCCGATTTTCTCGGTGCAGCGAGTGCATGCACGCGTGGGGTGCCGCCGCTGAAACGAACTCGGAGAGTGCAACCACTCGTGGAGTGCCTGCCGAAACGAACTCGCTTTACGCCGCGAGTGGGCACGCGTGGACACGAGTGCCGTGAAACGAACTCGCTATTAGATCCGCCATACTGGCAGAAACGAAGATTGCGGCGCCTTCCCTCCACAGTCGCCCTCTGAAGAAGAAGCGGAACATGTTTCGAAACGTTGGGCCCTGATTTAGGAATTGGCTGGTCGTCGAATCTTAATAATTATTTCCCCCAACGAGACAGACTTCTGTTTAATGTTTACTTTTAAGTTTTTTGGAAAAGACCTTGTATCTTCGAGAGGATTCTTCTAAATGTAGTACTCATATCAGAACACACTGGTACTAACGTTTCATCTCGGAACACAGTGACCCAAGCTTTTCTATGCCCGAACACAGTAGTCCAAACGTTTCATACCAGAACAGAGTGGTCCAGACATTTTGTACAAGAATACAATGGTTCAAACGTTTAATACCAGAAAACTGTAGTGCAAATTTTCGTACCAGAACACAAGTGGTCTAAAACTTTCATAACAGAGCACAGCCGTCCAAACGTTTCCTACGAGAACACAATGGTCCAAACGTTTTCTTAGATGAATGTTTCATTCCAAGTACGGTTGAAAGTACAATTTAAAATAAGATGCCGTGAATGGGAAATGCCCAGTAAAAGTGTCCTTGTATGAATCGTCCTTGATTGAGAAAAGCAGATCTCTTAGACGGAGGCTGAGCACACCCAACCAATCTGATTTGCGAGACACATCTCTTGAATTGTGTATTGTCGGGCCCATTCTATTGCGCTGATAATCACAGACTGCTTATACAGGTAACAGATCGTGCGAGGAATTACAAGTGGGAATTCCCATTTGAGTGTCCAACTTTGAGATCCCACCTAACATTTTGATGGGACATTGGAATCAAATGAGTGAAATTAGGAAGTTTTCTTTGAGTTGTATTGTCGTCAAATTGTTTGTTACGTGGGAATTTCTAAGCTACAATATTGGTGACCTTAAGAATAGGCTTGGAGGTAAGTGTAATCGCATGTAGGTGCATCTCGAACCAATGCGGAGGGCAAGTTCGTCTGCTTCTTGCGCAGGGGGTAGCGGTGACGTCAGAACGCCGAGCCCTGATTGGCTGATCGCGACCCCCGATCTGAGCGTCGTCTGCTCCTTTGCAACGTCGTCTGCGTCTGTCTTACCTTTCCGGCGACTTTCGAAAGTGCAGAGGCCAGATTCACGAAACGATCTTACGCCAGAAATATGCGTAGGACGAAAACTTAAAGGGGCCCTGCAATCATATTTAAGCGTCTACCTTTTTTGTGGTTTCCACGTCTCTTAGGGTTCGGGCAAGCCAGCGGGCACTTGACAGAGTAACTAAATATCAGTGCGTCATATTTTAACCGGACGACGCGGAAACCTCCTCCACCGACGAGGGCGACCCGCGGTGCCGAAAGCGCGCAAAATGTGACGTTCTTGGTCCTGGGCTTACTACTGGTCAGAGCCGCTAAAAGCTTTTCTTTTTTAGTCGAGATACAAAATATAAGTGTCGCGAACCGTTTCAATTATGTATGAAAGTAGTTTTTGTTCAGTATTTTAGATCAGAAAAGAAACAAATGCAGTTTATAAAGTACGGAAACAAGAAATGACCCGTCGACATACCTGCCACCAAGCGGCGGAAAAAGCGGCGCATATTAGAAAGGGCTAGTGGGATGAGGCGCCGACGAACGGAGAGCGTAGAAAGGTCCCGGAGCGTAGAAAGGCCATTTGGCGGTATGGCAGCGCGAAGTGGCTCCCGTTCTGTACTGATCTTAACCCCGTATTTGCTGTCGTTTGTGGCCAATGAAGTGTTATGCCGAAATAGTCTTTAATCGCGCAGCAAATGCAATGCGATCCGCCCTGGCCGCCCGCTTCATACAGCGTATCCAACACACGCTTTAGTGGCGCCCTCTCGAGCCGTCGACACGGAGTGCGGCAGCCGTGAGCGCTCGATGAGCTGCAAGGAGGTTATAGCTGGGCAGGAGGTGGCGTCCCTATCCCCAATGCATGGAGCGAAGTGTAACGGAAGTAGGCGTGGCTACGAGCCGCGACGGACATTTCTTGACCAATGGGAAGCCTAGTGAGTGGGCGCCGCCATTAATTTCGGTGCAAACAACCCTCGTTGCCATGGCATTTCCGTGGCAACGCGATTGTGTGCACCGAAAGTAATGGCGGCACCCACTGTTATTTGAAACAGCGCTTAACGGGAGACTTTTAAACCGGTATGGTCGGAATTGGATGAGATTATTATAAACGAACGCCTGGTTGCCCAGCAGAAAGTAAGTGACTAGAGTTGAGACGCTCTAGACGACGCACCGACTGAATCGGTGTCGAACAGGCGAGATTTCGAGCCCAACACTTGCCTGACCAGTAGGACTAGGAAGTCGGCGTGTAGCGGACGCTCTCGACACCGCGCGACCGCGCCTGGAGCGTCGTCTCGAACGAGTCGTCGTAGCGCGGCTTTGGAAAGCGATCGCGAGTCAGTCATCGTAGGCACGAACGCTGAGAAGGATCGTAGGCACGAACGCTGAGAAGGCGCTGTGGTGTGTGTCGTGCTGAGAAGGGCATCGCGGGTTGAGAAAGCCGTACAAATTCTGCTTCGAGAAGATGTTGGTTTCACTCCGCCGTGATGAGTATTCGGGTTCGCATCGAAACATCTTTTGGTGCGCCGATCGAATCGAAAGCCAGCCGCGACAGCGAGCAGACGAAGCAGACCGCAGGCACGGAGCAGACGTAGCCTAAGCCTAACGACCGAGCGGAGAGCAGACGATGGGAGCATGGTTGAATTTAGTTTGGATGAGAGAGCGTCGGTGCGCGGGGCAGTCTGGGATTGGGTTGTTCTTCCGGCGTCGCTGGGTATGACGTCATGCCGGGTCCTGCCCTATTTAAACGTCCTTGATGAGCTGACTATCCCTCCTCTAGTTCGCGGCCACTCAAGCCAGGACCTATAACGTCATGAAGGAGGTTATTTTTTGCTTGTTCTTGTAATTCTAATTTGCCTATAACTTTTGAAATAAAGCGAATTTTGCGAAAAGAAAAGTTTCATTAAGTTACTACGTTCAGTGCACTTCGGTTCGGTGCAAATTAAAAGCCAGTCAAAAAGTTGTAGCAGGACCCCTTAAGAACAAATTCGTATTCACGAAACGAAATTTTCGTAAGTTTTGCGCAGGTTACGACGAAATCCTACGACAGCTCCGAAGCTGTCTTACGCACTTCTTACGATCAAATCAGCATGGCCGACAGCGTCGCGGTCGCGACGACCAACGGACGTTTATTTTTCTACGTGCGCTTCTCACGCGTCCCGACTTCAAGCAGCAAGAAAAAAGTAAAAAGTACTTGAAACAGACCACGACGAACAAGAACGCTGGATCCACAAACACCCGGGAAAAGCTCAAACGGCCACGATTCCACCGACACCGACCAAGCGAGCTCGGCAGATAGGCCTAGCAGGCAGGCACTCCGACTCGGCGACCGTCTGCCCACGACCGGCTGGCGTGCTGAATGGAATGTGCCCGCGCGACCCTTGTGAACCCTTCCCGTATTATACTTTGATCCCTGACCTCAATTTTAGATTAAGAGGTCAATCTCTTCCTCTTGTCATCTCCTTGTTTTCCGAGGCAACGGTGACTCTCGCCGGTGAAAAAGCGGTGAATCTCCGACAGACGCAGGAAAGGTAAAGCAGCCATCGCTTTGACTAGCAGACGTAAAGCAGACGACGTTAACTGCGCCAACCCGCCGACGCCGTTAAAGAGTGAGGAGTCTCGCCGCGCACGAAAGGAGGGAAAAAGTATTTGGGAGGGAACTTGCGGACACTAACCACGCTCACTCTCGGTTCTTAGCAAACAAACCTCGGCGCCTCGAGACACCTCGCCAGTGAGTCCTTTGACTTCTCTCCTTGATGCGCGTCTGCTAGTTTTTAGACAGAAACAACGTACCGCTCGAGTTATTTCGTCTGCCCTCTCTGAAAGGCGAAGTCCAGCTCGATCGTTAAGACCTGCACTTTCGAAAGTCGCAGGAAAGGTAAGACAGACGGAGACGACGTTGCGAGCAGACGACGTTGCAAAGGAGCAGACGACGCTCAGATAGGGGTCGCGATCAGCCAATCAGGGCTCGGCGTTCTGACGTCACCGCTACTTCCTTTCTCATGCGCAGAAGACGAAAATGAGCCCACTTGCGGGGCGTATTACTTCTGTTATATTTTGGCACGTAGAAATATGCTGTAACAGCAGCAGACGCAATATCAGGGAAACATCTTCGAAAGAGACTTGCCGAAGCGCTCGTCGAATAAAGCTGTTTTGTTGCTGCTGTAACATTTACGCATAAACACGCGTCAAATCAGAGCCCTCACCCGGCCTCCGATAGGTGACGTTGAAATCCAGCATTACGGCCTTGGTATTTACGAGATGTTAATCCGCCATTTTGCCGCATATTTTCACGAAGGTCGTGGTAGGGTTGCCTTGCTGCATGCCCATCCGGGAGGAACAACACGAAGCCGGGGTTTCCATAACAAGAAACTACATTTATTAGAGTAACAGGAATGGGTTGTTAGTGTTGAAGTATAACATGGCCGTGGCGTTCGATCTACACGCCTCCGTGACCTCGGTCCGTCTCCCCGCTTCTGTGGGCGTGTCCCCTCTTTCATAGGCTCTCGCGCCTATGCTTCGTGCGCTGTTGTGCGCCTCGGACGTTGTCCACTTTGGGCAGTCGGCAGCGGCCTCTGGGCGTGGTGGCAGACTCTCGCTCCCACAAGGTTCGCCGTGTTTCTCGCTCGTGGCGGGTCGAGAATCGTGCAGGCTGTCTCTCCCAGGGGCTATTAATAGAACCCGTAGGCTTAATGCTAGTTGATACATTTGCGTTCGTCTACGGTTCTTAGAACGCCTCTCTAACCGGTGTGTATAGCGTCCTATTCCGCCTGTGCATTGGAAGTTGTCCCGAAGTGGCAACAAATGACCTAAAAAAGCCGGAGTGTCATGATGTAGGATGTTGCGATCCTGGCGGTTTGACGTAGAAGTTCTGGAAAAAAAAATCAAAGCCGTTTACAACTCCCTGTAACGCCGAATTAGAGCGCAGCTCTTGAGGAGGAGGAGGAGGAAGGGTACTGAGGGAAGGGTATACCCTCCTCCCTCCTCCTCACCTCCTCATCCTCCCTGCTACTCCCCTCCCTCCTCTTCCTCCTCCCTTCCTTCTCCCCTCCTCTTCTCCTCCTCCCTCCTCCCCCTCCTGCATTTCCTTATCCCTCATCCTCCCCTCTCCTCTTCCCCCTCCCCTTCTCCTTCCTCCTCCTCCCCTCCCCTCCCCCTCCTCCCCTCCCCTCCTCCTCGTCCTCCTCAACCTCCCTCCTCCCCGCGCGTTGCATTAAGGGACATTTTCCACAATGCACGGCGCGGTTCCGCCGACGGCGACGCCGCTCAAACAGGAAGCGGGCGCCTAAGAGCTGCGCTCTAAAAAAGCACGAGGGAACGCGAGTGTCGCGGTCGTCGCAGCGTCCGAATACGTCCCAACTCCGGCTGCCGAAGCTTCCGTGGACTGTTAACCTGCAGAGTGACAAGTAGCAGAACAGGCGTCTGCCACATCCACCACCGCTGCTGGGACACCGGCGGCGCTGCGGGCGGCGACATCGTAACATTTTTATGACGTCATCAGTCGGAAATCTGAGGGACCACATTTTTGGACGCGGTAAACACAGCAGCCGGATACGCGTTGCAGGCACCGTAGTTTGACACTGCTCGAGAGCGCTGCTTTCCCTCGTAACCGCTTCACCCACTGATACACTAGCGCCATCTCTCGGGTAGCCTGGAACCCTTTCGATCAGCGTATACATTTTTAGAATGTTTTACGCATCATGCATTCACCGTTGACTTCAAATAATTCTGGCAATGTTATGAGCGACCATCGCCCATAGATAGTGCGTAAATATGACCTTCTGCAAAGCCTAGACGTTTGGAGTTGCAGGGCAACCTGATTGATTGTACCGGTGTGCCAGTTCGTTAACCACAAGAGAGCGGAACGCACTTCAGGGCAGAGAAACGCGTGAAGCGGACTTTAGAAGAGCGAACTCTGTGCGCAGCTTCGGCGCCCGGGTACTCTCGAAGCGGACGGGGGTCTTGTTCAACGACGTGCTGACCGACTTCGACCTGCCGAACGCGAAGAACCAGTACGGCCTGTCGTCTAGCACCGCCAACCAGCTGGAGCCAAACAAGAGGCCCCTTTCCTCGCTGGCGCCCTCTCTGGTCCTGCGCAACAAGATGGTGGTTGTCGGGGTGTCCGCCAGCGGAGGAGGGTACATCGTCTCCAGCATTGCTCAGGTACCCGTGGTCCGCGTCCCTACGACCGAAGTAAAATTTTTAAATATATGCAAATGCTAAAGTGGTACCTGTGCACAGCAAAGACATTCGGTATGGGGCAGAATTGCACGTAATGTGTTTAACGCATTACTTTTAAGATAATTCAGTTATTTCCCATTAAAACAATTTGATGAAGAAAAAAATAAAGCTGAAAAAATCACCTTGTCCACCTCTCTCATCCCCGTAAATTATACAATTAGGGATCAGGAAGGCATACAGTACACAACATATATTTTTGCAAGGACACACTGCATACTTATACGACCCACTGAAGCCATTTAATGCCGCGTGTGTGTCACGTGCTTTCTGGGAGAGGCGCAGCAACGACGCGCGGAGGACGAAGTCACGTGGTACATTCACTGCCCTGGGTTGGCTGCCTGAGTTTGGTTCAGTGAAGGATCTTATTCCACTCATCGTGTATTTTATGTTTGGGAATTTTTCGTACGATGCGATTTCTAAATGGCATGTTTGTTGGCACAGTCAATACAGCGAAAACAAGACTTTGAGATAGTTCTTTTTGTGTTGTGTTGCAATGCCCAATAATGTCCCACCACAAGTTTGAACTACGCTACGCCTCATAGCGGCTCCTCGAGGTTTGTGTTCATTTCCGCAATCTCATGTTCAAAAATAGTTACTAATGCTCCTGAGCGAGAGGTTCAGAAAAGTGGCATTCGGAAGCATTCGAGCTCAAGCGAAAATGTTTTAAGTCCGAAAGCAAAATTCAAACTTGGGAAACCAAAAGGCTTCATATTTTTTAGACAAAAAAGAAATCAATCCGAAATCAGTTAGTTAAGAGGATGCTGGAAACAAAGGCCAACAGTTGCCACAGCTGAACTGCCTTCAAAGCAAAGGACCTTAGTGTTTATGCAGCCTTTTCCCCTTATTTTCGCGTAATCTTCGAAAATTTGAAGTGCCACATATTTTACATGGAAGTTTAAATGTGTGAAATTCAAGAGCTAAAAATATATCATTTTGTTTTTAATTGCCAGCTAAATAAATTTTAGTGATTGCGGACATCAGACAACTTTAGGATTCTATGTGTTTTACAGAAGGCTAAAATTAATTTATTGGTCGTAGACTTTTTATCTTAGTACCGTACATATATTCTATAGACTGTCATAAAAATATTACAGGCGTGGGTGCTTGGAACTGGTGATAAAAGTTTTTGTAGCCGGCTCTTCTCTATATTGCCACGTGCGTCGGCGAGCACCGCGTTCGTGGCCGAGTGGTTACCGCGCTTGACTCTGTGCGGCAGCCCAGGGTCTATTCCTGGGAGCGGCACGTCTTTTATTTATTCTTTCAGTTTAAATTTCTGGTAAGTTCGAGAACCCTGTTGCTTGTCCGAGGTTCGAATGTTCTACACTCCGAACCTTCTACGCCGATTCTTCCAGAAGCCCATGCTGTGTACATAAGGGGCTCCGCGCGGCGAGCCGCAGCCAGTCTCGCCCCAGCGTTCGATCCTGCTGTTACGCCGACGTCGACGCCCGCAACGCTTTGTAGTTATCTTCTGTTTCCTCTTTTTTTTTTTTGGGGGGGGGGGGGGGCACAATGTTGCCCTATAAAACGTTTCAGTTTCCTCAGTTATTCTTAGTTTCGTCACCTAGTCATTCGTGACATTTTGGTGGAGGTGCTGGGTACCGCATGTCCGTGCAGTGCACCTCTCCGAGGGCCCGCAGTGCAAGTCCGACCCCAAGCACTCAAAGACTCAACGAAGAAAGGACCCAGGCACTGATAAAGTCGCCGCAACCAAGGCCTACCCCCGGAATCGGGACTCTTGCCACTCAAGACCAAGCAGTCAACGAGGCCGACGATGGACAACCAGTCGTCGAAGACCCCGGCCGCCGCTGCCGTCGTTTACCTGCCCTGCCGCAGCGCGAACGGCTGATCCGTTGAACGGTAAGCAATACGAAGACGTCGAAGACTGGATCGAGCAGTATGAACGCGTTGCCCGCCATAATGACGAACAGCGCCCTGCACAACGTATATTTTTCGCTTAAAGGGACCGACAAGCACTGGTACGAGAATCATGAGTCCTCTTCGACGTCGTGGGACGCTTTCAAGACCGATCTGAAGGGTACATTTATCAACCACCACCGCCGAGAGAGAGCCGAGGATATACTGCGAACCAGAACCCAGGGTCCCAACGAGAGCGTCACCGGCTTCGAGGAGGACGTTCTGCGCCCGAGCAGTCGCGCCGACCCTCGGGCTACAGAGGAGAAGAAGCTAAGAATCTTCATGCGGGGCGTGAGAGACATCTGCAGTGGCCTTGTCCGCAGCCCTCCGACAACTGTTGAAGATTTTGTCACCAAGCTGACGAACATCGAGAGTGCCCTGCAAGCCCGAGCCAGTCACTACCAGCGACTACCCGGCCTCGCTGCACTCGGGCCATCTAGCGGTGACCTTGGCTCCAGTATCCCAGGCATTCGCGATATCATTCGCGACGTCATCCGGGAAGAGCTCCGAAAGCTGCTATTTGCCACTGACCGACCAGCTACGCTCTCCATTGCCGAAGCCGTGCGGGAAGAAGTAGAGAGAGTCATCCCAACCAGAGGCTCCCATCGTCACGGCACCCCCCAAGGCGCCCACGTTGACTTACGCCGCAGTGGCCCGACGTCCACCGCCTCCTCCTCGCGCCTATGTCGCGCCTCCCCGACGTCAGTCTCCTGCGCCGCAGCATGACCGACGCCGCGATGCCAGGAGCCCCGCGCACCCCGGAAGACCGACGTGTGACGAACGCCCGACCAACGCCCTCTGTGCTTCCAATGCGGAGAAGCAGACCACACCTAACACCGATGCCCATACCGACGACTCGGGCTGCGCGGGTTCCACCAGAACGATCCGCGCCCCCGTTATGGTGAACGCCCTCTGGAGATCGACGAGTACCTGCGACGACCTCAGCCCCCGAGACCTGCGTCTCTCCGAGAGTTCCGGTCGCCGTCACCGCGACGTCCAGCTTCGCCGATGCACCGACCCTGACGTGAAAGCCTGTCGCCCCTCGCTCCTCACTATGGAAAACTATGCGCGGCAACGCCTGGAGGTGGCGTTGATGAAGACGACCGAAGTAAAGAGCCTGCAAGAACGCCGGAGCGCTCCCACTCTCCCGACGCCACGCATCGCAACGACGCCCCTGCAACGGTGCCCAACAACCTAAACGTTGTTATTGACGGCCACGACACATCGGCACACGTGGAAACCGGAGCACACTACTCAGTATTGAGTGGGAGGCTCTCTCGCCGCCTACGGAAAGTGACGACGCCGCGGGACTGACTTCAAATACGAACCGCCGGAGGGCACCTCATCACACCAGTCGGAAGGTGCACTGCTCGCGTCGAAATTCACGGCCAGACGTGTCCTGTGAAATTCGTCGTTTTACAAGACTGTGCCAGAGACGTCATTCTCGGCATTGGCACTTTTGTGTGAATACGGCGCCGTCATCGACCTTGGTGATAGCAGATTGACGCTGCGGACGCCTGTTCCGTCTACAGAGAAGCCCCAAACAGCGTCAGCCGCCATCCGAGTCGCTGCCGACCACGTGAACCTGCCGCCGCGATCAAGTGTTGTCGTAACCGTCGTGACCAATGCAGCTACCTGCGGCGAAGTTGTTCTGGAAGGCAACCTTCAACTGCTCCTGGGAAGAGGAATAGGCGTCGCAAGAGGAGTAGCTGAACTTCAGGATGGGCGCACTGTGGTCCTCGTGACGAACTTCCGACAATGAAACGCAACACCTCACGAAAGGTGCAGCCGTGGGCCGCGTCGAGGAACTCCGAACTCCGCCAAAATCGCCGCGATTACTGAAGAACCCTCGCCACCTCAGCAAGGCAGTACGTCGCCAGCGCAGCTCGACAGTGACCCTAAGCTTCCGGGCCCGAAACGACGGCAGCTGATTAACCTCCTCGCTGAATACTGGCGACTGCTTTGCGACGTCGTCGAAGGTGCACCAAACCGCCGTTGCGAAGCACCGCATCGTTACCGAGCACGACGCGCGCCCTGTGCATCGACCGGCATACAGAGTTTCCGTAGAGAAAGGGAGGTGATCCAGGAGCAAGTTCAAGAGATGCTGAATGACGACATAATCCAGCCTTCAGCTGTCCGTGGGCTTCTCCAGTCGTACTGGTTAAGAAGAAGGACGGAACGTTTAGGTTCTGTGTGGACTACCGGCAGCTGAACGCGGTGCACGAAGAAATGCGCTTATTTACTCGCCCTCGTCGATGACACGTTAGACCGGCTGCGCCACTCTCGATACTTTTCATTGATGAACCTGAAGAGCGGTTTCTGGCAGATCGAATTCGACTAACGGGACCGAGAGAAGACAGCTTTCGTCACGCCGGATGGATCTGTACGAGTTCAAGATAATGCCCTTCGGCCTATGCACGGCGCCAGCAACTTTCCAGCTTGTCATGGACACCGTACTGGCAGGACTGAAGTGGCAGAGCTGTCTCGTCTACCTCGACGACGTCGTAGTGTTTTCCGGCGACTTCGACGAGCACTTGCGACGACTCCGAGCTGTTCTACAAGCCTTACGGACCGCCAGACTCACCTTCAAACTGTCAAAGTGTCGGTTCGCTTATGACGAACTGAAGCTCCTAGGTCACGTGGCTCATACCGAAGGCGTTCGCCCAGACCCAGAGAAGACTCGCGCCGTCACACCATTTCCACTGCTGACAGACAAGAAGGCCGTGCGCAGGTTCCTTGGACTATGCGCCTACTATCGGCGCTTCGTTCAAGATTTTGCAAAAGTTTCTGCACCGCTCACAAACCTCACGAAGGGCGCCGAGAAGTTCGAATGGCCGAGAAGCAGCAGCAGGCATTCGAAGAGCTGAAACGACGACTCCAGACTCCTCCTGTTCTTGGACATTTCGATCAGGATGCGGGAACCGAGATTCACACGGACGCAAGTAACGCAGGATTTGGCGCTGTACTAGATCAAATACAAGAAGGCACTGAGCGAGTCATCGCCTGCGCAAGTCGGACACCCTCCAAGGAGGAGAAAATTACTTCACGAGTGAGAAAGAATGCCTTGCGGTCGTCTGGGCAATCACGAAGTTTCGTCGGCACTTGTACGGGAGCCTGTTCCGCTTAGTCACGGACCACCACACGCTGTGCTGGCTTGCGAACCTCAAGGACCCTTCAGGATGCCTCTCTCGATGGGGTCTCTGACTACAACAGTTCAACATCACTGTGGTCTACGAGCCAGGCCGCAAGCATGACGATGCCGACTGCCTGTCCCGAGCGCCCGTCGAAACACCTTTCGGCAGCAGCGAAGACGATGAGGACGAGTGCTTCGTAGGCGCAGTGAAAACCGACGACATGGCACAACGTCAACGAGATGATCCTGAGCTGTGCGCCCTATTAGAGCACCTGGAAGGGCGCGGGAGTACCATGCCACGTGTTTTCTCACGAGCCCTGCCGACCTTCGTCAGGTGACAAGGTCTACGCTACTAAGATAACTTCAGGGATAACCAATCGTCGTGGCTGCTGATAATCCCTACCGACCTTCGAAAGAAGATTTTGCAAGCCTGCCACGACGACCCGACGTCCGATAACCTTGGTTACAGCCGGTCACTGGCCCGTATTCGTGACAAGTATCACTGGCCCAAGCTACCGTCCACCAATACACACGAATATGCCACGAGTGCTAGCGACGCAAAAAGCTCCGACGAAGCCGGCCGGACTCCTGCAGCTAATTCCTTCGCCAACTGTACCTTTCCAGCAGATCGGAATGAATCTACTTGGCCCTTTTCCGCCGTCGACGTTGGGAAACCGCTGGATCAGTGGTCCTCAAGCATCGATGTTTCGCGGACCCCTTGTGCATTGGCGGAGATGACGGCGGACCCTGTTTATATATGGTGAGGGGAGGGGGAATGTGAAGGTTAAATAGAATAATGGCATGATAAATGAATTTATCAAAGGGCTAGTGTGAAGTAGATTCCTCGTAATAACATACACACTAGAAAACTAGCCCGAAAATGGAAAAATTCCTTCTTGATCTGAAATAAAACAACTTTTATTGCCGGCATTGACTGACGAGGCAGGGCTTCGCAGACCCCTAGAAAGCCTTCGCGGACCCCTAAGGGTCCGCGGACCCCATTTGAGAACCACTGCGCTGGATTATCGTTGCCACAGATTATCTCACGCGGTACGCCGAAACGAAAGCCCTTCGTTCAGGGACTGCTGTGGAAGTCGCCAAGTTTCTTATCGAGTCCATCGTCCTCCAACACGGCGCTCCAGAAGTCCTGATCTCAGACCGTGGATCATCATTGATGGCCCAGCTTACGCAAGGAGTCCTTCGCCTCAGCCACACCAGCCATCGTCACATCACGGCGTACCACCCGCAGACCAACGGGCTGGCGAAGAGATTCAACAAGACCATCGGCGACATGATCTTCATGTACTTCGATGTGGAGCACAAGACATAGGACGAGGTGTTGCCGTACATCACATTTGCCTTTAACACGGCCGTGCAGGAGGTGAACCAGTTGAAAGGGGTTACACCCTTTCAACTGGTTCATGGTCGCAAAGTAACGACATTGATGGACGCGGTGTTGCCCCACGAACCGGCTGTCGACAAAAGCGACGACCCCCAGGTGGTCGCCCAACGTACAGAAGAAGTCCGTCAGCTCGCCAAACTCCGTATTAAAGCCCCACAACGTGTCGTCACTGACCACTACAACCTTCGTCGTCGGGACGTCCACTTCGAGCCCGGAGACAGGGTGTGTGTGTGGACACCGATTCGCCACCGTGGTTTCAGCGAAAAACTCCTGAAACGGTATTTCGGACCCTACAAGGTGCTTCGTCGACTTAGATATCTGAACTACGAGGTGATGCCTGACGGAACAAGAACGTCTTCATGCCGCCCACCACGACCTGAAGTCGTCCACGTCGTGCGCCTGAAGCCGTACTACGCTCTATAGAACTGCGGACATTCTGTGTTCTAAATGACTCTTTAGTTTGCCGTTATTTTTATTTGCTTTAGTTTTGTCTTGAGTTGCGTCGGGGCGATGCACATTTTAAAGGGGTTAGTAATGCCGCGCGCGCAGCTGGCCAAGTAGGCAGCGTGGCCGTGGCCTAACGGTTATCGTGCTTGCCTCCCAAGCGGAGAGTCAGGGTTTGATTCCTCTGAGTTACCCGTCTTTTATTTATTCTTTCAATTAAATGTTCTGGTGAATTCGAGAACATTGTTGTTTATTCTAGGTTCGAATGTTCTACGCGTCGAACCTTCTACGCAGATTATTGCAGAGGCCACGCGTGTGCTTAAGGGGCTTCGCGTGGCGAGCCAAAGTCACTCTCGCCCCAGCGTTCAATCCTCCTGTTACGCCGCCATCGACGGCCGCGGCGCTCTATTGTTATCTTCTGTTCCCTTTTTGTTTTGGGCTCAAGTTCGCCCCATTAAACATTTAGTTATTTTAAGTTTTCGTCGCCCAATCAATTGTCATTCGTGACATTATATTTACATTAATCTACCCAACCCCTACCCCCAAACCTCCGCTTTGTCCATGTACCTCGCCACGTGTCCTCGGGCATAGTCCGTGGACGCAAGAGCGCGAAAGCCAGACATCACGACCGATCCTTTCACATACAAATCAGTTTATTTTGATGATTCGGTCTCCGAGACAGGAGCCACGGGTACTGTGGCATACGTAATCTGCACACCACAATCCCCAACTCCTCAAGTTCCCACCAGCGGCCTATTTAACAGACCCCCCCCCCCCCCCCACACACACACACACCCAATGTCATCACACTAGAATAAGATCCCATCGTACATGCAGAGTCCCTTAAAACCGTTCTGGTCACGAAACTTCTCCGTCACTCTACGGGAGAGCTTGATATGGTGCCAAGAACGGCCGCTACGCGGCGCAAGCTGTCTTAGGGGGCCATCGCCCCGTCGCGCCCGGCGGAACGCACTGGCAGCGGCGGCAGCCTGAAGGCGTTGTGTGGAGGTTGCTCGCGGTATTCCTTCCAACGAAGTTGTTGCATCAACGTCACGCGAACTTCATGTGCCAGTGCACCGCGTTCAAGGTCGACGGCATGAAAATTCGAATGAACAATGCCTAAGACGTGCTGCGTGACGGGCTGCAGCTCCGGATACAGAAGCAACAAGGAAAAGGCGTCGCTCTTCTGTTTCCCAAGTAGCGCCGAACTTCGGGAGAAGTGGAAGAGAGCGATACCGCGGTTGGAAGCTGGCGGTTTCAACTTCGAAAGCAAGAACGTTCGGGTTTGCGAAAATCATTTTGATGCTAGCGACGTTGTAAGAACCGACGAGCACATCGTGAACGGGGTGGTTGTGTCGCTTCAGCGAGAGAGACCGAGACTTCGGACCGATGCTGTTCCGAGGATTTTTGACGGGCTCCCGGCGTACCTGACAAAGCCGAAACCGCGTTCCCGGCCAGCGATTCAGAGGCAACCAGCGAAGAGGCGGCGCGAATTGTCACCTGAATGCGCAGCAGTGGAATGCCAAAATGCGAACACCGACTCGGCAGGAGAAGCTAGTGACGGTAAGCTCTTGCGCCGGTTTGGTCGCGGCGTTTCTTTGTTCCTTCAGTCGCATGACCCTGTGTTATAGCGGCTGGTGGCATTGAGGTACTTGTGAACAGTGTTATTGATTTGTTTTACAGATGCCTGCGATAGCGGACACGCAGATCAGGCCTGCCAAACGGAACAGGCAGTGTGTTCGTTTGTTGAGACGCAGGCGCTGAGGGCGCAGCTTTCTAGCACGAGGCAACGACTGGAACGGTGTCAGAAGGAGCTTGCGAAAATGAGAGTCCTGGCCAACAAAAATGCAAGACTCGTTCAAAACCTGGACAAGCTATCCACCCGCGAGAAGCTTATCTTCGATCAGTGCATCATGAAGGCAAACGCGAAATCTCCGAAAGCTGCCAGGTAAGCTTCATCCGCAAATAACTGCCAAAAAGCTATGAATATAATCGCACATATTTTTTCGTGCCACTGTCTTGTCAATATTTTTTGAGAGCAGTGCATGCTATCATTGCATGTCAGAGTAATCCTAAATTGCCCGCTTTGCATGATCGCACAATGCAACCTGTCTGTTGCTCCCGTACTGGAGTAGGGTGCATGTTAATATTGGAAATGATGAGGCATTTTTAAACGCGTTGGTTGTGTATTGCGGTATGAGGAAAGGGTGTGACGCATGTCGTGCATCTTTTTCTGCTTGCTGTGGTTATGTACTTGCACTGTTCACTCACCAGCCTCGGTTTAATTGAATGCACAACGAGCCTGCACTCTCTTTAGGTACAAGAAAGAATGGATCTATGACTGCCTGCTGCTGAAGATTAAGTCGACAGCGGTCTATACATTCCTTCACGAGAATGAATACCTTCCCTTGCCCAACCCTCGCACCCTCTGCACGTACCTGAGGAGCCTGAAGGCTGACTTTGGTTTTGACAGCACTCTATTCACTGTTCTCAAAGACAAGCTGCAAGTACTTCCTGAGAGAGAGCGTCGAGGTTTGGAACAATACACAAACTTACTACTGCATTCTGTGACTTCATATCTCATATATGTGCTGCATGTCTAAAGAGATGTATTTTTTTTACAGGTGTGCTGATGTTCGACGAGATGAGCGTAAGAAAGAGTGTGCACATTAGGGAGTCAGATATGGCTCTGCTCGGTAAGGTTAACTTCGCCGAGCACACAAGACCCTTGGACTGTGAGAAAGATGGCGATCACGTCCTGGTCTTTCTCTTCCGACCATTTCTTGGAGGGTGGTCGCAGACTGTTGGGACCTTTTGTTCTTCCGGTGCAGCCCCTGGCTCAATAGTGGCGAAGTTGTTGCTCCAGTGCATTGTGCACCTTTCGAACGCTGGTGCTATTGTCGATGCGGTTACGTGTGACAATTCAACGCCAAATCGTTCAGCTTTAAAAAGCTTGGGTTAGTATCTGTGGACGTGAGTTACATTTGTGAAATTAAAGTAGTTGAACACAACTAACTGCATCGCTACCTTCTTTTCAGGGATAAACAGTGACCAGAGACAGCTGCAAACTTCATTCCAGCATCCATGCGACCCTTCACGGACAGTGCAGGCACTAATTGACCCACCCCATGTCTTCAAATGCATAAGGAACAATCTTCAGAAGGTTGGAAAGTTCCTGGTAAGCAGTAATTCGAATCTAGATTAGGTTATTTCCTTTTCGAACAGTAGCTTCACTTTTTTATCGCAGCTACCGCAAGGACATGAGGTCCATCACTGCCACTACTCTGCCCTGCTGGAGTACGAGGAGCAACAGGCTGGCCTTCGTGCTGTCCCGAAGCTCACGAGGGCTCACATCTTCCCCAACGCCTTCCAGAAGATGAGTGTGCGGCTTGCTGTTCAGGCGAGTAACCACTCTTAGTAATTAGTAAAGCCACTTACAGGCAAACTAATGACGTAAGACTTTGCTCATGATCTGCTAACAAACAATGTCAAAAAATACAAATTTCAATGCAAAGAGCTTTTTCGCTCAAAAACACTGTGCCGTCGTTTTCAGCTTTTCAGCGAAAGCACGGCGTCTGCAATGGAGTTTTATAGCAAGCAAGAAGGCTGCCAAAAGCTACATAACTCCACGGCTACGTACGACTTCACGAAGCAGATGAACAATCTATTTGACTGCCTCAACTCAAGAAGACCACAGGACGTGCAATACAACGAAGCAGAGCACATCGCGGTGAGCGAGTAAATTACATCCAAATACGTTTTTCTTCTGGTGTACTCAAGGTTAATATTTCTTGCATTCCAGACATTGAAGGCGAACATGAAGTGGCTGGAGGATTGCTGCACATACATAGAGAGCCTGCCAAAGCAGAGGCAGGTGTTCTTCCTGAGCAAGCCAACTTGTGGTGCACTGAGAATAACGCTGCACAGCACGGTGGCCCTGATTGATCGCCTCTTGAAGTCAGGCTTCCGTTATGTCCTAGTTGGAAACCTCGGCCAAGACCCCTTAGAGGTAATTCAGGTACTTTTTGGCATTGTGTGTTGGTACAGATATCTTTCTTTTTCCCTGTACAGCGCTTCTTTGGAATAGCCAGGCATGTTGCAGGAGACGGGGGCCAACCAACTGTTCAGCAGTTTTTGTTTATATACCGGATGCTGTCGGTAAACAACCTCGTGCGGCCACCTAAGCGAGCTTCAGTTGACGGAAACGGGCCACAACTGCTTCTCACTTTGCAAGGTCTTTTTGACAAGGAAAAGCCCTCTACGACTCAGGTATTTTGCACTTTGTGTCCTGTAGTTTCCTTTCTATCACCTTGAAAATTAAGGAAGTTGTGCACATTTCAGGTGGACACACTAGCTGTTTTGCTGGACGATGTCCTGCTGGAGCCAACAACAGACTGCGTGGAAGACATTGGCCCCCTGTCGACCAAAGACTCCATTTTGGATTACCTAGGCGGATATGTGGCCAAGAAGTTTTCTACTTTGGATTGCGCCGGCTGCGTTGAAACGATGTTGAGTGCAACACGTCAGCCATCTAACTTGATCCAGACAAAATCGAGGGGCTATTTGAAAGTACCTAGCAGCCGCCTTCTTGCTCTCCTAAAAATTGTTGAAGAACATGTAGAGACGTACACGGTACAAAAAATTGCATGCGGCGACGTGTACGTGAGGATTGTTGAGGGCATTTTGCTCGACAGCCGTACAGCTTCAGCAAGTGTAGGTTGTGTGTCGCACTTTTTAGGGACAACAGCTGAGGTTGTCCACTTCTTTTTGAGATGTAGATTACATTTCTTCACGCGAGAAAAAAACAAAGCCTCGCGGGCAACTGTGCGAGGTTCATGCCCTGCAAGTGGGGGCGGAAGCCACAGTGTTAAGCACAATGGCTGTGTATGTGTCTACAAGTATGTTTTTGCAGTTTATGTTTATGTTGCAATAGATAATTCTGCAATGTGATTTTCAAGCAACAAGTATTCGTCGTGTTCACATTTGAGAGTGTGCTTATTCTCTTTGTGTATGTTTACACCAACTGCCTGGAAAGCCAACAAGCATTCGGTGCTTAGGCAGACCAGAGAAAAAATTATGTAAAACAAAAGTGAATAAAGCTGAATGAATGAATAAGTACACACCTGAGTACTAAGCGGAGTATCATTACCACCAAATTTCAGATTTATTGCATGCTTTAAATCATTACCGCCCCCCCCCTCATCATCCAAAAAATAAAAAAATATATACGATGTGGTACCTCGGTAGTGGCAAAGGTGGTCGAGCAGCTAGCACTGGCATCAAAAGGAACTTCCAGATTAGGCTGCTGTACTTCCCTTCCCGAAGAAATCCTGGGTTGTCGGCCGGTAATTAATGCTCTAAACAGTAAACACAAGGAAACGTCAAGCGAAGGGTGTCCCGTGTAAATTGCGTGGAAAAAAGTGATCAATTAAATGTTAGGCACGAGAAACTCGTGTTTATTCGAAAAACACCCTTAATACCGAAGCGAGCGGTCGCGAAAGGGCTCGGCTGCTCACCGCGCCACCGAAACTCCCTGCGTCAAGAAAGCGATCGGCGCTCACAAACGTGTGTCCAAAACAACTGCGCATTTGGGTGCAAACTCAACTGAAAGGTCTGAAATAAAACGTCTAGCTCGACCATTCACTTCATTTGAATACTTGGGTAGTAGCGCGCGAGAGACGAGCCGGATATGAACCGATGCGATCGCCTCTGTCCTGCTTAGTCGTTTTTCATTCGGTTCACCTTCCTCCCCTATTTGCGGCACTACCAATCACCTACCACATAAACACAATCGCCCTTTGGCCAGGCGCAAATATAAACACGTCGAGCAGATCTAGCATGCTCGCATCGGGAGCATGAGCATCGTCTTTCAACACTTGCGAGATATCACGTACCGCTTCGAGGCATCCTAAGTACTCATATAATTGGGCTATGAGGTAATTATCAACGCAATGCGTTATCGCGCGCTGTGAGAACATTTTAAACGCGCTGCGGTTTAGAAGGTAGGCCCGCACTCCCAAGTAAACTACGCGTGCGTTCCTAAGTAAACAGCTCTCATTCGTCGTCGACACTGGATCCCGTTTCGATTTATTTATCTGGTGGCATTGGCGCGTTCAATGATGTTTAAGAAAGCGTAACAGGAAGACCAGCACGCTCATAATCGCGTCGAAACATCAGCAGCAGTGCGCATACAAGCCCAGCACTGGCGGCGGCTGCTGGCCCCCTTACGACGGGTGGCGCCCCTAGCGAGAAATTTTGTCCCTATATCAACCTTCGGGCGGAGTTTCGTGACCAGAAAAGCATTGAAGGACTCTGGTACATGCTATACAAGATTTTGTCCAACTGCCTCGCACATCTGATTGCACGATTACATCTGACTCACAGGCTGCCATTCACGCCTTGCAGCAGCGCAATAGTTCCCCCGATATCGGAGCAGACCGTGAAGCGACTCTAAAAACACTTCACCCATCCTCGGTCACCCTTCAGTGGGTCCCAGGTCATGCAGGGATGGCAGGCAATGAGCTGGTTCATCAACTCGCTCGCGAAATGCACATCCTGGCACCTCCTGTGATCCCCTGGCCTTGCCCCCGACAAGCGATGAGGCCTTCATCAGCAAATGCTCAATCAAATCTTACTACAAACAGCTCGGTAGCTCTCAGAAACGCCTGCCTCGGCCCCACCCTAAAGGCACTTTATACTCCGACATTAAGCGCAGTGAACGCAGCGTAGCGGAGAACGCGCGCCTTTCATTGGCCGGCAACCAGAATTCAATATCTGCGACCAATCGGTACCTGTGCGCGCTGCGCTACGCCGCGCCCGTCAACTTTACGTTGGAGTATAAACGTATACCTTAACTTCGATGTCACGCAAGCCCACATCCCTAGAAAAGTACAAACAAATACCTTTCTAACTCCCGCTAGGCTCTACCACTTTCGACGCCGTTCCGATCCCTCCTGCTCTGACTGTCCCTCCCTATACGCCAATTTAGAACATTATCTTCTACAGTGCCCGGTTGCTGTATCTACCCCATTCCTCTGTAACCCCCTTTGCGCTTCCTGGAGTGCCTGGCTAGTGTCGGGGCAACCAGAAGATCGAACGGCCTTGGTCTACCAAGCCATGGACATTTTGGAATAATAAATTTGTGTTGTTCAATGAAGTTATTTTCTCTTTTTCTTTCTTTGTCCTTTTGGAGCGTGTGAAAGAGCTTCTCTCACTGCGTGCCCTTGGCGTTGACGGTGCCAACGTTGGAATGTGTTAAGGTGGCATTTTGTTTCCGGCGATTTCTTTGTACTTTCTCCGTAAGCGCGTGCTGTCGGCATCTGGTCCTATACTCCGTTTCACTTTAAGCGCAAGCGAGGCCAAAGCTGCAAGCTCAGCATGTGGCCCTGAATAGTGCTTGCACTGCACGAGCGCGCGTGCTTGACAGGGACGTTGAAAGCCCGGAGCTCGCTCTTGTATCTTCACCACGCTTACACTTAAAGTGAAACAGAGTATACGAAGAATGTCAAAAGGTAAAAAAGGTAAATTTGTCGTTAGTCATACAGGAAGTGGTTAGTCGGACAGAACATGGCGACATTGTTACCCACTGTAGATGATCAATTTAGCCAGTGCAGTGCGACTGCTAGCCTTGGGTCTTTACCGTGCATCACGCAGTAGTGATACACGACCGCACGCCGGTACGATGCTCATCGAGATCGAAACGGGGGGGGGGGGGGGAGCGGGGGGGGGGCAGAACCCACCCAGAATTGGTGGGTTCTGCAGCCTGCTTTCGCTCCCCGTGCTCCGAGCTGGTGTGCGCTAGCCCACTCGGCCACCGATCCCTCCCACGAAGAATGTCATCACCCTAAACTGAAGAATATCGCCCTAAAGAAAACGAGGGACAGAGAAAGAAAAAAAAAGAGAGAAAAATAAAGAATGAAAGAGAGAACAACCGATATTAATCTGGAGTAATTTTTGTGGTTGTCTACATTGCCCCCCCCACACACACACACATACGGACCCCCCCCCCCCCCCAAACCGGCGCTGAACAGGCAACCATAAAAATTACTGCAGGTTAGGATCTGTGTTGCACCCTTTTTATTATTTTGTTTTCTCTCTTTGTTTCTGTAGGGCGATGCGCTTGCTTCCCTTTGGGGTGATGGCATTCTTTGTAGTGAAGGGCATGAAAGAATACAAAAATAGGAGGACACGCCACAGATCCGAAGATGACGCACGCAAACGAATTAACTTTCGACACCAACAGGCGGCTCTGACGTAATGCCGCTGCGGGTGCGCTGCTGCTTGCCCGGCGCGTGGTTTCTGCGCAAGCGCAGTGCCTACACCTGGTGTGGGCAAACAGGAACTTGGTTGTAAACAGGTATTCATTAACGGCCTGCTTCTTCTCAGGAACCTGAAACTCTTCACTAACTTCCCCTTTAAAGGGGACGTGCAGCGATATTGGCTAGCAATGCTTCTCACTTTGTACAAGCGGTAGTGAGTGGGACCAAAGTATACCCGTGCGGCCACGCCACTGACCGAGGGCTTCGTTGTCACCGCGTAATTTCGAAGATAAAAGCGGATGTTTTCTTCCTCTCTTTCGAGGATTTTGCCATTAAGCTACGCGATCCTCGTAGCGACGATGGTTAAATGCGGCTCATTCAGTGGACAGGAGCACCATGTGAGCAATGAATTTGAACTCGTTACACTCGATGCCTCGACGTACATTCGGGTGATTCCTACCCAGTCGTGTAACACACGCGTGACCTGTGCCTTTTCAACCCCAAGGCGTGGCTAGGATAAACATTGGCGACATATAATTGGCTCCAGATCACGTGGCCGCTAGTTCTGGCTGCGATTTGAGGGGTGAACGTTGCTAATATTTCTCGAGTTTTTTCTGCGACTTCCTTTGCGTGTAGAAAAGAAACAACAACTAAGGCATGCTTTGTAGTTGACGAGTGTTTAGGAATAATTCTAAGCGGTATTTACTGAAACTACAAAAGTTGTTTGAATTGCCTAAGGTCCCGTTTTTTGGTCTCAGGTGGTGATGCGGCTGCTTTGGATGCGCCGCAGCGTAAAAGAGGCTATCGACTGGGGCAGGGTCCACCACCAGCTGCTTCCCAACGTGCTCAACGTAGAAAATACCGTCAGTACCGTGCGTATGCTTGGAGTTATCTCACTTTTTCAAATGCTGGCTTAGTTTTTGTTTCTTAAAAGAGCCATGAAATTAAGTTTTGGCTGAGATAAATTATTTTAGACCGAGACTGAGACTTTCCCAATCGCATATAGTTGAGTGGGCAAAAACAAAAAGTGGATAAAAGTCAAAAAGCCAGCTTTTCGGTACGAACATTTGAAAATATAGCCGACTATTTCGTAGCTCCTTTCTTTCGAAAGCTCTATGCCATTTCACCATCATACATCCGCGATACCCAAAACACCTCAGCCGAGCCCAGCTCACGCATTGGACACGAGAACTGCGTCACTCGGGCGTATGCGCTCGTCAAAAATCAATTCGTCGTTGAATATTTGGATTTGCATTCGTGGCCAATGAGTGCCCTGACGCAACTTACAATCACCTGCGAATGACAAGTTCTACGGTGTGCTTAAAAAGCACGGCGCAAGCTTGGAGTCATCGCACCAGTCAGCACCAGTCACCATCGCACCACAACCACGTGATTTCTCAATTCGCTTTTGAGTTCAGGATTAAAGCTTAGGAAAAAGAAATTGAAAAATCGTTGCATGGCCCCTTTAATACTTCGTCTTTACTTTATCTGTTTCTTCGTTGACAAATATGTTTTTTTACTGTATTAATACAACATCTGGGCCTCTAAACTCGTCAAACACAAAGTTGGGGCCAAAGTTGACGAAGCGCACTGATTGGGCTATCCCGATGATGACTTCGCGCTTTTTTCGCCGACGTCCAATCGGCGGGCTTCGCGAACTTTTGGCTTCAACTTTGTGTTTGGCGAGTTTAGGGCCCCTGGTGCTTTGTATCGTTACACGAATATACTTCGTTTCACCTTATGTCCAAAACCAGCCGACGCTACGAGCTGATGAAATCAATCAGACAATGTCAAAAGCGCACAATCACGGTCCCTGTCAGCTTTCTCTATGTGTTCTCTCATCGCTGAACCGAACATAAGCACAAAGAAAGCCCAGTGACTTGCAATTTTGACGCTGTTTGATTGGTCCTCTCTAGAAGAAAAACCCAGTGTATATCTTTTCGCTGTCTGGATTATAGAACTGGAGATCTATCTGAATTTATCAGGATTTCAGGTTTTTAGAAATTGTTTTCTTGTCTGCAATCTGGATTTCAGGTTTCAGAAACAGATTTCCAGTTCCATAATTGATATAGTCAAAAGTTATACGGGGCTTTTCGGTAGGACTGTTTTCTCGTAGCGTCCGCTGCGTGTCGACTTAAGCTGAAACCTAGTGTAGTGTGTTCTCTTCTCATTATTTATTGATTTACTAAAAACCCTGCAGCGCCGAAGAATTACAGCGGGGGAGGGTCTAAAAAAATCCCATCTAGCACACGCCAGGAGCGCACAACAAAAATAACGAAAAAAACGAAACTTAAACGAGTGTAAAGAGCGCATTAAAATCGCAAGTAACACTCATCACCAACACGCAACAGCAAAAAAAAAAAAAAAGAAAAGTTCATAACGCAATTGCCCATATTACAGAACGCTTATTTGTGGCAATCTCTGCTGATAGATCGTTCCGTATGGTTATTCTAAAGGACGGTAACTTTTGTAGTTGGTCCGATATTTTTGTATATTTTGTTCGATATGGGAAATTGATATAGTTCGATATGGGATATCGATATAGTTTGAAACGCAATGGGGGAGTTTTAATTGATATACGTCTCTTCTTATTTCATTTAAATTGTTAAATATATCGATTGCATACGTGTTGTTTTGCTTGCTTTGTGCCTTTTATTAAGAGTTTTTATTCCAGAGCTACATTTCCTTTGAGTTACTTATATACTATAGCTTTTATAAAGCAGATGGTTTTTATTTTGTTATTGTACTTGTTGACGTGAGTGAACTGTGCCTGAATTTGTTTATAATACTCATGTTGTGTTATGAAACTATACTATACGTGACTTCAAATTTTAGTTTACCATGCTTACGCTTCACCATTGATCTATACTTTGACTTTATGCATAATTCCTATCTTTTAGCATGTGAAACTTGTGCCTGCTTGTTGCCCGTTCTACACCAAGAACGTGCTAAGTCGATCCTTATCTGGCACCCCCGGCTTTTGCCTTATGCCCTACGGTACTATAGCGGAGACAAAAATAAAAGAAAAAGAGATGCCGTATTTACATCTTGGGGTCGTCTGCGCGTCGAAACAAACTCTTAATAGGCCGTTCTCATCAGTCAGTATTGTTGCGCCACAGCTGCCGGCATGCATCATAGGATCTGTAGTCTTTCTGGTCGCGCAAGAACCCGGCTGCGGGTCTGCGAGAGCAGAGGACGAGACGACACAATCCGTATCGCGCACTGGCACCTGCCTCCCGTGAACTACAGTTATTGCGGCGTCACGCATGCGCGGTACGCTTAGTGAGATCGGTCTATTCCTCTGCTCTTTTTTCACGCAGAGACTCGTGCTGAAACTTCGACAGCGCGGCCATCAGGTCAGCGTGCTCTCGCACTGGCCCAATGACGTCATGATGATGGCTCGAGGCCGCGACGACCGGATATACGTCACGCACGACTACCGGCGCCAGACCAACACCGACCTGGACGGAGAATGACCTGTTCCACGGGTCTACCGTAGCTGCCGCAGATCTGCCCCAAATGTGCTCAGCGGCATTGCCGCTGTAGTAAATAATGCATAAATATTAACAGTTATATTAATATCAAGAATCCTGATGAAACAAGAAGTCTGGCATGTGACAGGCTTAACTAGTCCTTAGGCAAGTATAATGAGAATTATAGTTCCACACCAAGTTCATCATGTGAACATTATATTTATAAGAATTGCACTTTTCCCGGGCCGTAAAATAAAATAAAAATAGAAATATTAACATTAGAAAAGGAACAAAATATTGACGTCTTAATTGGGATATTACGCGAGTGTCACCGAGTCGATAATGGGAATTGCCCCCCACGCCACGGTCGCCGATTATCGCTTTCTATATACTTTTCAAGGTCACCGGAATGTGTCACTAGTTTCTGGAAAGATATACTAGGGTTATCGCAATTATAATAATAATAATAGTACCTTTATTTTTCCAACAAAAACAATGTTGAAAAGGTGACATGGAAAAAAAGCTGTAAAAACAGCTTTTTTCTATATCTATCGGAACCGTCTGTAGAAGTGTAGGGTCATCGCTTCCCCATCATTCCGCATTCTTGCCGAATTATCCAGACGGGCGTCGGTGTGTAAAAGGCAGTTCACAGATTGGTTGACTCACTTTTACAGAGAAGCTGGATACCTCACCAGACAAGGAAATGTTCGTGCCGTTGGCGTTGTAAGCGAAAAACTCCCGGTGGACAATTGGAGGCAAAACAGCATATCTCCTTTGAGATCAGCCATACAGCATACAGTTCAGTATCCGTTTCAATAAAGAAAACCACCAAGAAAACCACAAAACAAGCATCAAGCGCGTGTGAACACGCGTTCCGGCAAAGATTAGGTTTGCAGCTGGTTCGAAAGGGGTTGACGTCATTCGAAACCCCTCGTGTGAAGTGTGTGGGAACCACGTGTTCCCCGCAGTCCCTATCTAGGCCTAGCTCAGGCAGGCCGTGGGACGTTGCTACGTGGGGGCGCGTCCCGGATGCGAGGGCGAAGCCGTATTCCCTGGTGGGCGGCTTTCCCTCGTCCTTCTAGGGTGATTTGCCGAAGGCACACCCCTCGGGATCATGACTTGGACGCGTCCGCCCCTCCGAGGAGCCAACCTACATCCGACCCACCCCAGGCGCCTCCATTCCCCCAGGCTATATAAGACGGCCCTAATCCAACAGGCAGGATTCACTCTAAGAAAAAATGGAGGAAAAAAGTAGCAACGGCGCGTCTTCCTCCCTTCTACTGACGCGCCCCCAAGCGGACACGAGAAGAAGGGAGGAACGAGACGTTTTCCTCCTTCTCCAAGCAGACGGGAGGAAGCTCTCGCCCTCCCGACTCATCTTCTTTCGGTTTCGTTTTTCGAGCAGGTTGCGCACGTTGTTTAATAAATGCTGTTGAGTTGATTGAGCTTCAGCGGCAGCGAAGGCAGCCTGCAATTCCGTCTTCTAGTCCAAACGTGCAGAACATTTCGGTTGCGTTGACGTTTTTACCAGTAATTTTATCAAACGAGCAAACGAAGTCGCTAGAAACAGCGAAGTTCCGGAGCAGTGCCAGCAGCGCCACGTACACTGGGTAGAATGGCCGTCTCCGGATTGCGGGGATTGCGGGACTCACGCGGAGCTACAGTAGCGAAACCACGCGGAAATGTGTCGACGTTTTCGACGTTATGGAAATCGCAGAAACTGCGTCCAAGACTGGCAGGTTTTGCTGCCGGCTGCCTGGGTGCCTTCCGTGCTGAGTTCGGTTCTATTTTCCGATGCCGAGTGCAACCGGCGTTCAACGTGGTTCTGTATTTGTGCGTGTCAGCAACATAGCAGCAACATCGACGGCAGTGTTGTGGGTTGTGAACAGAAGACCGGAATTATCGCCGATGTGATCGTGTGTTCGCGTATCAGTGGTGTAACAACAAGATGAGATGACGTAAACTGTCGGGCATTGATGCCGCTGGTCGGGCCGTGATCGGAGGGGGCGGGGTGTCGCAGGTTGACATTCCGCTTTACATTAAAAAGTTTAATACCACTCGAGGGATTAGGTGCAATCGATCGACGTGCGGAGTGCGGATAGTCATGTCGGAATGCTGGTCTGAACAGTAAGCTCCTATCGTACAGTGGCCAATGTGACTGTCGGTTGTCTCGTCCCCGAAAGCGATTGCGCTCTAGGGAAAGGACTGAACAGTACGAAATCGTGACGGAAAGTGCGTATACGCGTATTTACAATGTGGAATTTTAGCATTAAAAAAAAGCTACCCTTTATTTTGCTGTTTATATATACTACGGTTCCTGGAGAAACTGCCCTCCAAGTGGCGCGCTGGGATGAGCGCTAGAAGTTTTCGAGCTCGCCACGGCGTAGCTCCGTGCAGTTAACACCTGCCGCAAGTCGCGGCTTTGACTGCATTCAAGTTGATCGAAAAGCGATTTCTCAGCCCGTGAAGCATCGCTTCCAGCTGAGTGAATATCCGCTCTACAGAGATTAATTCAAGACGGCAATTGCAGCCTTGCGCGAACAGCACAAATAGAAAAACAAACACTACAATAGAAATACAGGCTACGACGTGCCGTGCGGGGAAACAAACTCATGGCTCGAACCGCATTGGAGCGGCTTGATTTATTGGCTTTCAAATAATTACGGCATGATCGAGCGCTTGCTTTTTAATAAGAGATTCATCCCCTGAGCCATTCAAAATACTCTCAGAGGTATGACATTGCTGTAAAAAAATCAACATGCTGGGAATATTTTTTGTTGCTTATTCAGTCACCGAGAAATTCCGAACGTTCAAAACGACCAGTATAAAAGACGGAAACGCAGAGCTCGGGTATAGTGTTCGTGTTAGTGTGCCGTTGTATTGATGTTTGTATCTGCAATGTTTGTGTATGTGCTCAATGTATGTTCACCTGATGCTTGTAGTATGCGTAGTGTGTGTATTGTAGAGGTTCCCGAAGATCCCGAAGCGTAATGGTGGCCTGAGAAGATAAAAATATTTTTTGTAGAACATGAATTGGGCTGTACCTAGCGCCACCTAGCCTAGCTACTTGCAATTACTCTGCTTGACCCTGCCATCTGGTGGCAAGCGATTTAACCTTCTTTCACGCTACGCGATAAACAGCGGCTTCGAGTTTGTTCTTTTGAGGGCGGCTTTTGGTTTCGCGGATTGAGTTTGCCATTCCTCCGTGATGTGCGGTTGACGAAGGAATTGTGACTCGAGGAACATCAAAGGTAAGACGTGAAGTGCGCGAAGTTAACTAGGTATCGGTTGTCTCCGTTTAACATCGCAGTGCTGTCGGCGAGAAGACTGAGTAACTGCTTTCGAAACGCAAGTTTCTGTACCTGTGGGGGAATCTGGCTTCGGAAATAAACACAGTTCGCGGAAAGCTCGTGTTACGCTTTTATTTGCTGCTCCTCTCGTCCCGTACAAGAGACGTAGCGTCCTCGTTAAGCCTTATTGAGCTCGATTTGCTCGATTCAGGGCCGCCATAATGAGATGCAGGCGACGGAGGAACTAGTTGCTCCCCTGCTTCGGGGACGAAAGTTTCTCCCTTTCTGAAGGAACATAGGTTACAAGACCGTTCCTCCCCTAAGGGAGGACTATTGATACCCTTTTTTCTAAGAGTGTTCTCGCTGGGGGAGGCTCTGCTCGACGGAGCCTTCTTTTCTTTCCTGATCCTCCCCTCCAGTGATACTGTCGATAGACAGTTTAGTGGATCGTACGCTAAAGTCTTGCGTACGCAATAAAATTGCGGGTCGGGAGTGCGCGTGCGCAGAACGCAATAGAAGAGCTAGCGTATTGCGTACGCACGCAACGCTGGGGATTTTGCGTGGCGGGCTAGCGGGCTCTGCGGGACGCTCTCGAGAGATCTCGGACCCAACGAGAGCGCCAGTTTCAAGATGGCGGTTACCTCGACTGGCGCAGCAAGGGCGACGTGGTGTTTTCGAAGTTCTGTGTTACGTGAAATTGCGTGGTGTTCAGCTCGGCAATTCTTTCCGGGACCTACGGCGGTCGAATCAGATCGCCGTGCAGCTGAAGGAGTGCACAGTGAAAATGTTCGCCGCTCGGAATGTGCGTCAACGCTGCGATCTGCTCAACGCTAAGCCTATTCGCACAGTTCATCGCCGACGGACGAACGACTCTAAAAGAAATCGCCGAAGTTCTCGCTATGCACTGGACATCAGTAGGTCATGAATTTAATTCCGCGATAGCATTGATAAAAGCTGCCGTTTCCACGGGACGACTGACGGAGGCTCCGTGATCGAATTTGGCTACGCACTCGTACTCGTAGCCTCTGTACCCCGCAGAAAGCGCGCTTGACGAGGCAGCTGCGGCTTGGTTTAATTTGAAATAAAATGATTGGACACGTTTTCATTTTCAATATTTCTTTCCAGGAGCATGGTTGCGCTATAAGCACGCGGAATTCTACGGCTCTAGCAAATTTAACCAAGATCATGCGCGGTGTTCACTCGAAAACGTAACGCACAACTAAATTCGGTCCGAGCAGGTCATTTTTAGCGTACGCTATACTATTGCGTATTGCGTACGTAAGAGCCAGCAACGCTATACTAAAACTGTCTAATACCGGCAGCGCGGACTCCGACCTGCGATCCTGTCAAAAGAGGCAGCGCCGTCATCTCTGACATGGTTAGCCCTCGGGCAGGCGTGTGGCATCTGGAGTCAAATGAACACGTCTTTATCCGGACCCAAAGAGACCTTCTGTGTTTCTAAGTGGTACCCCTAAAGGGGAAAACCCACAAGTGCAAACCGCATAATGGATGATAACGGCGCCTGCGAACAATGCGAAGCACGTTCCTTCTCCCCGCGTGTGTTTCCGTGTCGGCCTTCTCACGGAAAAAAAGACTTCAGAATATTGAAGCGAAAAGTAGAAACACCACGTGCACGCATACAACATACAGCACAACATTCGTTTCAACAAAGAATAAGCAAAAAGCAAGCATCCTAGCTATACAATAAGTGATAAGGAGCTCCTGAAAACAATGCGAAGCACGCAGCGCTCACCGCATACGTTCCCGGTAAAGATTACTGTTGCCCAAGTTGCCGCGGCGACGGCGGCTTGCGACGTGGGGAGTGACGTCACTAGCCTTTCATGTATAAAAGAAGAACCCGCCTCCGTTTCACCTCACGTCCGGACGCAGCGGATGCTACGAGCTATCTTAGCCAATCCCGTTCTGTGGACGTGACCCGTGATACGCTTTCCGCGCGTCGCTATGCCCCTCTCTCTAAGGTCACGTGACACTCGACACGGCCTCCGATTGGCTCCGATGGCTCGTAACATCCGCTGCGCTTAAACGTAAGATGAAACAAAGTATAGCAACTGATTTCATTGTTGCTGCCGTACCGCGATGAATAGGCCACGCATAGTTAGGACTCCCGAGGAGCAGCGTGAATACTAGGAGCGGCAAAGGGAAAAGAGACGGCAATATGACCAGCGGCGGCGTGCTGCGACCGGCGGCGGCATTTCGTATCGTGCAGTAGGCAATCGTTGCAGGTGATACCAACAGCTTCGCTGACCAACCCCCTTCACAGCGTGGATTGGAACCCTAATTTTTTCTGCCAGCGCTCGACTCTGCGTTTCCGACGAATCATGGTGCCCGCGACGCTCTGCTGTATTCTCATCTATCCCTTCTGGTTCTTTTATTCTGACAGAAGTTCGCCAATTGAACCTTAATTTTAAGTTTACGCTCGTCAAAAATCTTTCAATCTGCGACATTTCTGGTTGAGGTGCGGGATAACTTTATATGTCCTTTCTTCGTACGCCCCCGAGAATCCACCGGACCAGATGGATTTCAAGCCCCGGAGAACTTCCTCCTATGAAGCCAGACGAAGTCCGAGCAAGCGCGCCGTACCAAAAAACTACCCCCGGAATTTGAACTTCTGCCGGACAAGGCCAATAAGAACAAGACCATGACGCCGCCAGTTTCGACCGTCCCCTCCGTCGTCACTATGCCCGTCGCACCCCGGACACCTGCTTTCTTCCACGGCGACGTGTATGAAGACATCGAAGACTGGATCAACCAGTACGAGCGAGTGGCCCGGCATACTGGGTGAACGCCTGAACTGGGAGCCTTCATGTGCGCTTTGCTTAGGGTGATGCCACCCTTTGGCATACCACTCACCGACAAACCAGCAGCCATTTTTGTTCTCGGCGATAATCCGTGGGGCTTATAAGCCTCCCAGAAACAAGTACCTTATCTCACAAGTTCGGAGCAGCGTTGTGGAACCCACGGAGGAAGGATTAGCATTTTCGCCCCTCGGGTGGGAGGACCGATGGACACAAAGGCCGCTTTCCGGCGCACGGGGGAAACAATGAGGAACAAAATGGCGGCGGAAGAGGGTGTGGGAAAGGGAAACAGGCAGTTGGCATCACTCTATGCGAAGCGCACATGAAGGCACCCTTAGCCTGAACAAAGCCCGTCTCGCTTTGCTTTCGAGGGTACGGCGCGACACTGGTTTGAGAATCATGAAACCTCGATTACGTCATGGGACCGGTTGAAAGAAGAGCTTCGACGGACGTTCGCCAGTCTGCACCGATGAGAGAAAGCCGAGGATCTCCTTTCGAACGAGGACGCAAGGGCCCAACCAAGGCATCACTAGGTACGTTGAAGACGTCTACGCCTCAGTGCACGCGCCGATCCTCAGGCGACGGAGGAAAAGCAGCTGTAAGTCCTCATGCACTGCGTAAAGGAGAACATCTTTGGAGGCCTTGTACGTAACCCTCCTGCGACCGTCGAGGCTTTACGTGGCGGAGGCGTCGAACATCGAATTCGCCCTTCTTGTGAGTGTCAGTCACTACCAGCAACTTTACGGCGTCGCTGGCTCCACGCCGTCCATCTGCGACATCGGCACCAGCACCCCGGAAGACGTGTTATCTGGAGGCACCAATGCCGGGGCCTTAATGTTCGAAACACACCTTGGTCTGCTTGATAACAAAGAATCAAGGTCCTATTTACTGTACGTTCCAACCCTCTGAAACACGAAGAGGAAAGGAAACCGCTTCTTCAGCTTTCGCTTGGGGGCATTGATTTCTCGAATATTGTAACGAGATACATTTTCCCGGGATTGTATCGCGATACAAGCAATGCATTGAAAATGTATTCCGATAAGGAAATACAGTTACTGATCGAAAAATTGTCTCGTGATACAGAAATTTAAATACTTAAAGACTTTCTGAAATACTATCGCGATACATTTGTATGGCGATACTGCTAACCTGCATCCTGACGCAGCTCGTGCTCAGAGCGTTTGTTGCTTGCTCACCGCAATGCAGAGTGAGCTGGACTTCCACAGAACCAAAGGCATTAACGGGAACAACTGTTAGCTCGTCATTAGAAATCAGGAATGACTGTTACAGCTGTTTTTCTAGCTCTTCTGCATTCTGCTGAGCCAACAACAAAGGCTGTGAGCATAGGCTGCCATTCTTGGAAGTATGTCATACTGCATCCGTTCTTGCAAAGCACCTCAGGCTTTCTGCTTTCCAAAAAGTAAAAGAGTACATCGGTAAACAAGCCATTTTCCGCAGTTAAAGAGCATATGGAACCTGAGACGTCAAAACAGGAATGAAAAAGCAAGGTGAACGCAGAATCTTGTGTTTTCCCTGCTTTTCATTTTCTGATCTTTTGTTGGTTTTTGAAGTGACCAATTTTTACCAGCTTGTCCATTTATTTGTTCGTGTGATTGAAATAGCAGGCCTGTTTACTGCAAAATAATTAGATCAAGCTAGATGGACATTGCCGAGGGCTGTTTGTCCCATATTTAATATCTCTTTATCTACTTCTACTGGAGTTTTCTAAGCGAATGCAGATTGCCAAAGTTTCAGTATTGCATAAAAAAGTAAATGTAAATGAAATGGAAACTACGGGCCGATTTCAATATTACCAGTGTTTTCCAAGGCGCTCGAAAAAGTTCTTCATACGCGTTTGACTAAATTTTGAAATAAGTATAACTTGATAACTGCATCACAGTATGAATTTATAGAACACAAATCGACTGAATCTGCCTTCCTTGTTCTAAAATAATTTATTTTACAAAGCTTTGAAAACAAAAATATGGTTCTTGGAGTCTTTATAGATTTTACCAAGGCGTTTGACTGCCTCAATCATAAAATTTTACTATCGAAATTAGATAACTATGGAATTCGAGGGCACGCTTTACAGTTGATAAGATCTTATCTGGAGCATCGAACGCAATGTGTTGATATCAATGGGAATTCCTCCACTCTAAAACCTATTCTTTCTGGTGTACCACAGGGTAGTATATTGGGCCCCTTCCTGTTTAACATATACGTGAATGATATAGTCAATATTAATGTAAGCGCAAAATTTGTGAACTATGCTGATGACACGAGCATACTGTTTTCTGCAGATAATACTGATCTGTTATTCGATATGGCAAATCTGGCACTGTCTAGGTTACAAACGTGGAGTCATAACAACGCCTTACAAATAAATGTGAATAAAACCAAAGCCATGCTTTTTCGTCCTAGAAATAAACTCGTTACCATTACCAAGCACTATAGTTTTGAATTCAACCAAAATCGAGATTGTGAATTGTTTTAAACTCTTAGGTGTCACCTTTTCTGAAAATATGATCGTGGGCAAGTCATATAAACTCTCTTATTCTAAAGCTATCCCAAATTGTGGGCTTGTTAAATTCTGTTGCATCGTTATATTTTACCAACAAGCGTTAAATTATTATTATATAATTCTCTATTTTATTCTCACTTAAAATATTGCCATTTATAGTCGGTTGCAAGCTAAGAAAAAACCGGAAATGCCTCTCAGAGGAAAATGTATTCCTACGCCGAGAAACGCCAGCCAATCGTTTTCATGACGTCACGATTCCGTAAACCAATCGCGATCCTTTTGAAAAAAAAAAGCTCAACATGGCTGCTGGCCTTAGCAACGCGACGCTAGTTTCTCGTGACAATTATTCTGCTTTTTTGCACCGTGTTTTACGTGCCCGAGGTTACGCCACGAAATCTTAATGGTATCGGCTTGCGTTTGCAGCAGTTTTTGCGCGACAACGTGAGAATCCAGCGACGCTATCGCCAACGAAAATTTCGAAGCGGGCGCGAGGCTTAGCATGCGAGTCACCTCAGTGGGATCCATGACGGAAGACAAAGAGAGCGGGGCGCGGTGGTGGTGTCGATGACTTGGGAGGGTGCCGATTTGTCAAAACCCGAAAAGTATAATTATTCTTGTTTTCTATTCATCCAACAAAATAAAGGCACACATTTCGTGCGCAAAGCCCACAAAACTAAGTAAATCACTAAATATTTATTATTTGCAGGAACTATAAGTGCTTCGTTATTTATAATTTTAGCGAGAGAAAGGTTGGTTTCTGTTTTCGCCGCTTTCCCTCAATCGAAGGCGCTGGAAGACGGTATGTTAGACAGTATCTTGGACAGAAAATGAATTGGGAAGACGGTACATTGGACATGACTTTCTTTCTTTACTAAACAGCTATTTCGTTGACAAAAACGTATTCTAACTTATTTAAACGTCCTGAATGAATTAAATAAATATTGTAGTAGTTTAAGACACGTTTACTGGAGGAAGAAAAAAGCAACGTTGCTAGCGAACTACTTTCTCGATGGCGGAGGCACTTCAGATTGGGCGCAATGCGCTTGTGGGTGGAGCTAAAAGATTGTTCTTAGGTTGCATCCGACTATAGTTTTGGGGAACAACAACTTTAACAAATCTAGAAAAGTTACATGTATTGCCATAGCCTCCTCTATACTGAAAATGCCTGCCCAATGGTTTCTTTGTCGTCGTCGCGCCTACTTCACATATTTGCTACTAGGGGCGCCAAAACCCCATACAGAAAAGCAGACGACGCTTGTCTGCTGTCTGCTACTACAGTTCACTGTAGCTAGCGTAAGCTACGTTATCACGTTAAGCCATATGATAACGTAAGTTTTCCATGTTAGGTTACGCGGTAACGTGACCTTACGTGATCAAATAGGTCACGTGATCACGTAATGTTTTTGTGACACGAGTAACTTCTTTCGGTCGTCGTTTGACTCGCAGAGCCAGCTTAGCCATAGCCGGCATAGCTCAATAGCACGAGGCTGTCTGCGGCTCCTGGCACGCACATCGTGACGCCACACCTACACGCGCAGTCATTTCATTCCATTTATTGATCGTGGGCACTTCGGCACCTTGTACTTAACCCCGACTCCTGGTGCTGCATACTAAGTCGCATCATGCCTTACTGTTGTGTGCCTATGTGGAACTCGGACTCGCGAAAGAAGGTGCCGGGGCTGTCGTTTCTGCAGTGACTGCTTCCTACTGGTCATTAAGCAGGCTTCTACGGCTCACACTGATTCCCTCATCAGGCACCAGGACAGGGGAGGACGATACTATCCATCGGAGAAGCTAGTGAGGGTGCTGTATGCGCTGAAGAACTTCGAAGAGGTTTTACTGAAAAAACGAAATATGCTTAAAAAGCCTTTGCATGCAGCTGTTGAGACTGCGGTAGATGCACTTATGCACCATGGGGCTCTGAAATGCACAAAGGCAGATAAAGATGTCAACCATTACAAAGATTTCCAGCGAATTCTGTGTACTAAGTATTTCAGGCCAATTTTCACAAACTACTCTGCATCAGTGACTGGCAAGCATGATCTGAAGAAGATCTTCAACAATGGCCGCCATCTAAGAAATCGTTAAAGCTCTAGAACTGCATCCATGAAAAACAGTGCGGACCAGAAGAAATCGGTCAAAAACATCAAACAACTGTGGGCTAAAAAAAATTGAAAATGTATTTTAAGATCCCTGGTCAGAGCGTTGCCTACAGGTGCGCAGGTTTTCAGTCAGCGAAGGCTCGTTCGCGGTCCTGAGAAAAATCCTTGACTGCCGCATGTGGTCCGCGGGCCGTATGTTTTCCGGCTCTGCTCCAGAGCAATAAAAGCGCTAAGTAGTTGCTGTTGCAACGTCGTGAAAGTCCGCCAGCCTGTCTGTCTCCTTTTTAATTTGGATTGACTATTACTGTTGTCGCTATGACAAGCACCAGAGGTCTGGTAACATTTCAGCATAGAAACAAAACCAAGAAGTGAAAGCTAAAAGAAAGGTTATGACTTCTTTTATATATGAAAACTATACTGACGGTGCCCTGCGCTAGCTATGTAGCACGGGTTGCGAGTGTATTCAATTCACAAATGGCGTCACAGTAGACTGTAGCAGCGGGCAGCGGAGAAGCGTCGTCTGCATTTTTGTATGGGGTTTTGGCGCCTCTAGTAGCAAACATGTGAAGCAGGCGCAACGACGACGAAGCATGAGGAAGCCAACCATTGGGCAGGCATTATCAGTATAAAGGAGGCTATGGTATTGCAAACGCTCTCACACGTGGTTGAATGATGTTTGATTGGGCGAAGCTCGGGTGGTGCTGATCGATACTGATTTTGGTCATAGGTATTGCTGCTTGCTGTCGGCGTTGAGGCTTTGTCGCCGCTTCCCGAGGCTCTCAACTCCGGGCCCGCTTGGCATTTTTGAGCGCTGTGCAGCAGCTTCTCGCGCCCTGGTCTCCGGAGCAGCTTGCTGTCTACGTAGACGCTGAGGCGCTGCATGCCGAGCTTTTCGGTCCTTTTCATTCATGGCAGTAGGAGAATGTGTGGTTTTCTTCTTTTTCTTTTTTAAGCAGACAGATGGGATGGCATCTCAGAGACCCCCTACTCTTTTTTTTCTTCTTTTTCTTTTTCATACTTCTTTTCATCTTTTTTTTCAATTTTTTTTTCCTACACGGGCGCGTGAGCATGTGCTCACGTGCTCGTGAGCACGTGATCTCACGAGCAGAAGCTTCGAGCACCCCGACGCCGGCCTACGGCGGGGCGGACTGCTCCACGGACCTGGCTAGCCCCTAAAAGGGTATCCACACGAAGGAGAAATCCGCCACTTTCCTCCCCGCGGAGCGCGCGCATCACGTGGTGACACACCTCATCCCTTTTTGACGTCTCGCGGCGCGGTTCTCCTCCGTGGCGGAGGCGCGGAGGCTGCGTGCTACTATGCCACAAGCTCCGCAGGCGCGGGGGGGAGCCGAGGACGGAGTTCCCGGGTTGTTGACGTCACGACATGCGTCCGCGGAGTTCTCCTTCGTGTGGATACGCCTTGGGGGCTTCGCCCCTAAAAAGAAAAAAAAAGCACTGAGGGGGCTATAGCTGCCGTCTCGTATGACTTTCACCGCTGGCTTATTTCAAAAATTTCGCTTCATAAACGTGCATACATTATATGATTATGAGGCTTAGCACTAGCCTTTAAAAGGGGATTCGCTGCTATTTATTTGTACCCTTTTCCTCATAGATGGCGCAGAATTTTTCCGGAACAAACGAGTTGCACGTTCGCAGCATGCGCATGCAGGTCGGGCGCTCGAGGTGGGCTCGGGCCACGGGCTGTTCGCCGCCGATCTCGAGCTAGATCGTCTTCGCTCTGCGTCTGCCGCTGCAGGAAGCGGCCAACAGGCGGCGCGAGATACGAGCCAGTACATACGTTGATTACAGTGGCTTACAAAACGTAGAATAAGCTCTGATTTCCGAATGGATTCGAAGTTCCGTCCACGTTCGGAATTATCGAAAGCACAAGGTGCGGCGTTGCGGCCGTTTGGACCAGGACATTTAACACGCAAACGATGTTTTGAAAAAAAAAAAAAAGTTTATTTTTAGAGTTTAATTTAAAGCTAGAAAACAAAAAAGAAATAAAGTGGCAGTTTTGCACTTCCTATGTCCTATATCGGCCTGCTCTTCGTCTGAATACTGGTTTGCAAACCCGCTCCCAGGATGTGTGGAGTAAAGCCCATCTATCCTGGGAAAAGTGGCGCCAATCATTTTTGTGGAAATGCTCGAGACACGTGCCGCGCGCCACTTCTGGGAAGAACTAGAGCCACTAAATGAGCTGCGCTTAGAGTATCGGCACTCTGTTCCCCAACATTGTTGTGGGCGCCGACATTTTGGTGCTTGTGCAGAGTAGACGCAACTGCCGATCGTCATGATTCAAAAATGCGACTTCCTCAGCTTTAGATTCGGTGTTAGGAAGCATGTAATATTGCTTTGCTCTGTCGCGAACTGTTTAAACATTTGTGGAGGACGGAAAAGCGTTTCCTGTGATTTTAGATAAATCTTCAGATAACTGGCAACCATGATTTTAAGCCACAATATGAACAAGTGTCGTTACTCTGAAGCGTAGCTTATTTAGTGGCACTATAGAAGAATGATGGCGTCTGAAATCTAGCTCAGTGCTGCGCTGTTCCGCCATGATCTTCCCTAGTGCCACTAAATAAGCTACGCTTCAGGGTAACGACACTTGTCCATATTGTGGCTTAAAATCATGGCTGCCAGTTATCTGAAAATTTATCTGAAATCACAGGAAACGTTTTTACGTCCTCCACAAATGTTTAAACGCTTCGCGACAGAGCAAAGCAATCATTCATGAGCTTCCTAACACCGAATCTAATGCTGAGGAAGTCGCACTTTCGAATCATGACGATCGGCAGTTGCGTCTGCTCTGCATAAGCACCAAGATGGCGGCGCCCACAGCAATATTGGGGAACAGAGTGCCGACCCTAAGCATAGCTCATTTAGTGGCGAGGTCCACACTTCTGCACGTCCAGAGGCGTGGACCTGGTCGACGAGGTCCACACTTCTGCGCGTCGAGTCAGAAGCAACAAGAAGCAACCGTTTCCCACCCGTGAACTGTACCAAGGAGTTCTCTGTCCAAGCAAGTGGCTCGGCTCTACTACTCGTCCACAATCGCGCGCCAAGTGCACAGCAGCTGACAACATTGGCAACGGGTATGGCAAGAAAGGACACTTTCTGTCTGTCTGCCTGTCAGCGAAAAAGAACCACTCAAATACACAAAGCCATGTTGCACTCGAGTTATCCTCGTAAATTCCATAAGTTGAAGGCGCTGCCGGCAAGTGCAGACTAAATTCATTTGATAAAATTCACGCTTTCAAGTACCGCCAACCATTGTTGTGGAAACGCGCAAGACACGTGCGAGGAGCGGGTGCTCCGCTGCCATTCGCTTCGAAGGGCCGCTCATTTCAGTACTGCACCGATAACTGCTTCCAAGGGCCGCTCGAGATACGGGCCTCGTGCACTGGCGCATTTGACACCACTTGCAAGACAAACGCGAACATATCGAAGGGCTTTAGTCCAGACCACCGTGGTCCAGACAGATAAAGAGGATCGGTGGCCACGTGCAATAAAGAAAAAAAGGATCGGTGGCCGAGTGCGGCTAGAGCACACCAGCTTGGAGCACGTGGAGCGAAAGCTCGCGCTGTATAACCCAGGGATCCTGGGTTCAATTCCACCCCTGCCCGTTTCGATCTGGATGAGCATCGTACCGGCGTGCGGTCGTGTATCACTACTGCGTGATGCACGTTAAAGACCCCAGGCTAGCGGTTGTACTGCACTGGCTAAATTGCTCACCTACAGCTGGGAGACAAGTCGCCCGTTGAGGCAGACTATGTTCTAGGCCAGGGGTGGCCAATCTGCGGCTCGCGAGCAGCATGCGGCTCTTCGCGTGTTAAAATGCGGCTTGCGGCTCCCTCGCCCCTCCCCCCCCCCACACACACACACCACACACACACCCGCCTCCCTCCCGGTCACACGAGCATTTCCGCCAAAAGAGAAATAGAACGCGTTTTGAATCGAAAGACAGGTTGCGGTCTGGTAGTCGTGTGCTACTGCTACCTTATGTACAGTCGGACTGTTTTTGACTCGGGTAGATCGAAAGTAGTTCCAGTTTCGTTTATTCCTCTGAACAAAAATGTGCCCCCCCCCCCCCTCCCCCCAAGCGGCTCTTGGAAGTTTCGTGGTTTTGTATGCGGCTCTTAGGCCGGGTCAGCCTGGCCACCCCTGCTCTAAGCTGTATAAACATACACACACCCCAATTTGTTTCCAGACAGGTAAGGTGGCACCGCTTCATTCCACCGTGACAATAGTAAGATCACTGTTGAAAGAGGTGTTCATAACGGACAATAGCATAGTGAATTCCCGAGGTTATTTATGAAGACACTAAAGTTATTTAAAGGTTCATTTGAGTTTGCCTAAAAATTAGAAAAGTGAAAGAGAGAAAAAAAAAAAAAACGTACGCCTTACTTTAGGTAGAAACGTATTTTCTACCTATTGATGGCCCGTTTGGTTTTCTTAGTAATCCGCAAAACGGGAAGTGTTAAATTTAGAAAAAAAATTGTTTCGGGCGCCAGAACGCTAACGTCAAAATTCAATTTGCATCTCAGAGTAAGCACCTATTTGTTGGTTAAGAAAATATATTGTAATTGTTCAAAATAATAGAAATCATGCTTCTTTTTTTGTTTTTCATATCCACTAGCCACCAAACAAGGTCTACAGAGGATGAAAATATCTGAAATAATGTTTCATAAAATAAATGTTGTTTTGGAATAAGTATTTTAGCCTTCTTTGCAACTCATTCGACTATATTTTTTTTATTTCCAAATACATATTAGTAGGGTGCCTTCATGTGCGCTTTGCTTAGGGTGGAGACATCTGGCCATTTCGTCCCACACTTTTATTTTTATTTGTTTTGTTCAGAAGCGCGTGAAAGAGCGTGTCCCGGCACGCGTTTGTGGCGCTGACTGTGCTATGGCGACATTTTGTTTTCGTCGATTTATTTGTATTTTACCCGTGAGCGCGTTCTGTCGGCATCGGGCATACTACAAGGGGTGGCAACACCCTAAGCAGAAGGACATTGAGGCACCCTACATATAAGGATATCTCTGTTCAACCCTGCACGATCTTAGGGTGCTTACGTGCCACGCTTGTAGTGTATGCAAGCGTTTCACCACGCGCGCTAACATATCACACACAAAAAAATAGAATCAACAAAAGTATCGCCTTCAGAGCCTTATCAGGCCTTTCGCTAGGAGTCTGCTGATGACTAGTTACACTTTTTTGCAGCGTTCAAAAAGTGCCGACGAACGGAGCCATCAATTGTAATTCTGTTGTGTCTATGTTTACACAGCGGGAATTTAGTCAGGTCTGAGGGCATCTGGTGTCGTCGTTGGAGATGAAAGACAGAGCAGTATACCGCCGCCTATCTGACGTCTTTAGCGTGCATCACGCAATAGTGATCCATGACAGCACGCCGGTGCGATGCTCATCCAGATTGAAACGGGCAGGGGCAGGGGATTGAATCCACGATCAGTGGGCTTTACAGCGCGAGCTTTCGCTACACGTGCTACCGATCCACGAGCAACGAGACATCGCGGTCGAATTCGAGCTCGAGAGAAAAACAACAACAGCAACAGCAAGAAAACCTCCGGTTTGAGGCATTTAGTACTAGTGTCGCCATCTCGTTTAACAACTTGGAAATAAAATTAACAGGGTGATTTTATTTACACAAATACGCAAATACAACAATATTTTGCTTTCTCGTAATGGTCTTAAAATTAAGATTAGAGGCACCCCTAGTACGTACGGCAAAGCGTTTTGTCACGTTTGTCTTCTAAATAATTGTATTTTCAAAAATGCCTCAAAACGCGCTAAAAACGGTCAAAACGGTCATATTTCTTAATTTTATTAAAAATCTCCAGCGCTCTAAAAGAAAAATCCAAGGGCCGTACAACCTTCATTACGTTATCATAAGAAACCTCCAAAAGAATGAATACGATCGTGCATTCCTGAAACTCAGGTTTGTGTAGCGAAATTTGCCCATTGAGTGACGAGCGGTTGAATCCCCTTAAGTAGAGCAACTTAAAGACACAATTTTTTTAACAGATCTTGGATACTTATCAAAAAATGTTGGGAGGTGGCTACACCAAAAACCAACTATGGCAAACAAATGCCTAAATGCACTATACCCAATCTACTCAATTCGTATATGACTAAAAGTAATAGTACTAAAGTAAGATCACCGTTTTTCTCCAGCAGCTAGAGGTAGTTGCCTTCTTTTTTTGGTAATCTTTGTGCTTCGTTTCTGTAAAACTTTATCTCTGCTGTCCATCATGCCTCAATGTAAAAAAAAAGAAAAAGAATCTAAAATTTTTGTTTAAAATGTGTGATAGTAACAATCTTTGTGAATTGTTTTAAATTTTGATTACTGTTTTTTCCGGCCATGTTGCTGCCCTTTCTGTAGGCGGTTAGGGACCCGTCAAGCTGTGCCTGACAGCTTTTTCCCACGATCGCCACCATCTTATGATGGAAATAAACATTATTATTATAGGGTGCGTGCTGTGCTGGAAGACTCACAACATGAGTCTGTTCGTCTGAGCACTTCCTTGGTTGGAAAGGTGCCCGCATAAACTAAATGTCTTTCCGGAATTTCGAATTATTGATATTTCTAGTGCTGCATAAGAGTTAGGAACGAAGGTAAAAGCAGTGGTAGGCCATACACTACTGCTCGCCACACCACTGAGATTCTT